>LOND01000843.1:31363-51570 GCA_014220965.1 Paragonimus kellicotti | reverse complement strand
CACTTCTCCTTCCTTTCTCTTTTGTCTTTTTTTCCCCATGTAGGTTTTTTCTTCGTGATTGTGTAGCAGTTGAGCATCAGTGTGAACCACTGATGTATTGCAATCTATGATGATGATGTTGATGATGTCAAGTCGTGGTCTACTTCACTGTAGTTGAATGTGTATGGGCGAACATATACGTGGCGAGAACGTGCGTTCAACTCACGTTGTAGTTCGGGATGCCAAATCTAGTGTATTTTTGTCCGCCTAATCTTTAAGATAATCAACTTTCGGTTTTTTTCTTGTCATATTACAGGTGACAAACTAACGTTTATCGTGCATGCATAATGAGACTCATCGGTTTGTTTATTGTACCGTATGAAGACTATCGGTCGCAGTGTCTGAAGCTTAATGGACAAGTCAGAACTCAGCAGACATTGGTTCATATCAAAGTATTTTGGAGTAACAATCGGAACAGCTCGTGTATAGAGATACTCAACAGTTGTTGATTGTATGGGTCCGAGTTACTCCATTGTAGGTCGTGACTTGTCGTCTTCAGACTGACTTTCATTGCTTTTCAGATTATTTGTGATTACTCAGATTATTTTCGTCCAGTGAATGTGTTGATCAAAACGTTCTCCCCATATCAACTAGTCGCACTGACCTCACTGATGACGATATTTGTTTACAGTACAGTTGAACTTATTCGGATCATGTTGATGACTGGACCGAAATAACGTGTCAGTGCATACCTGGCGACTCTCCCTCAAAAGCCGAAGCGTTTGTGCGCCCCAGATTGCCTGAATGTTACAGAACCTCAGGTGTAGCTCACATCCCACTAATCACTTCTAAAGGATTGTAACTAGGAGCTGATATCAGAACTAACAACCGTCTTCCGAACTATTTGAGAAACAGACGCAGTGTTTATAAGCAGTTGCTTTGCTTTTGAAAAAAAGGATTTCATTGTGTTTGACACGTTCAGGTTACTCACTGGTCTAAGGTTAGGTTTTCTGACCAGGTTTATGCAAAACAGGCGGGGTCCCTATTTGATGGGTGTGCTAGTAATGTTGTTACCTTGCTGATGCTTCTGTAACATTTGTGGTCGTGAGCAACCGACGTTAGTAGTCTTTTCATCACTATAGAACACCTTCGATTTGTTCGCTCGTAACGTTCTGCATCCTTTGCGAAGAAGTCACAGCTAAGTAACCTAATCTGTTTCACATCGTTGTCTACTAATTATTTCATTTGTTAGCAGCTGTCTATTGAGTCTATCGCCTTCTAGCTCTATTCACCAGTGCTGCCCATCGCTTTCTTCTCGTTGAGCTTTGCCACGCAGGACACTACAAAAGACGTGTTCGAGTACTTCCACGATGAGAAGTTACTTTTTGGTGACATGCTATCCAACGTGATTTACGCTAATAACGTTGCGTTACTTCATCCTTCAGAAGTTATGCAAACCATGCTGAAAAGGTTAAACAACCTTATTGTACCTTACTTCCAATCGATAAGGTGTTAGTAATGGACTTTTGTGTTCTTCAGCTATGAATTTTTTGGTTTGCGCTAAGTGTTGTCTAAACCGCGGTTTATTTATTTCAATTAATGCTAAGCGAACGCCTCAGCGTATTTCTAATTACTCGACGCTAGTTTATTTGGTTTTCTTTCTAAGCATGCGATTTTATTGATTTGCATCTCTAGATATTTTCTGTGTTCTGCTTGAGTATGTAATTTAGTGCACGTACACTTGCTAAGCATTCCACTCTTGCAATACTGGCCTGTCACAGCGACTTCATAACAACTGTGTTAGGTCCTTGCGTTGCGAATGTAACGTCGTTATTGCGGCTTCATTTGTTTGTTTAGATTCGGAGATGCTGGCACTCAGAGAGTATTGCGCGAAGTTTCTTTTATCGTTGCACGTGGTTCTTGCAGTCTGTTGCAGAAAGCAGCTTTATGTGTGACTATTATCATTTTGTTCAGTTTGAAGCAGCTTACATTGCTGTGCCATCGGATTACCGACTTAATGACCAAGTGTGTGTTCGGCATGTCGTTTGGTAACTTACCCGCTTTTCTTTTCGAGAACCTACTTTATGGTGGTCTTATGCTGTCCTTTTCTTCAGCTTTTTTGGTGTTTCATTTGCTTCCTAGTCCAAATTTAATTCTTTTTCTTTCTAACTCTATCCAGATTTCACTAATATGTGCTTCTATGTTGCGTTTCATCTTGCCTTGTGTTTTCAATATCTTGTTGACTTATATGTTACAATTCAGGGAGACTATTTGTCCACTATACTGCGTCATCAGCTTCAGTCAGCTGTGAATCGCACATACCCTGCAGCTGAATTGCGCCTCTTATCATCAACTCGGGGAGTTAGTTATGGAAACGCTAGACGTGACACACCTAACTATTCTGTCTCACATGTCGTTTATCAGTTCACTTGCAGTTGCAATGACAGTTATATCGGCAGAACGGACCGGTGTTTGCGTCAACGTATGGCCGAACACCTCCCAAAATGGTTGATTCAGTCTGCTGAGCGAACGGACAGTCAAAGGAGCAACCGAACGCGAAACCCGGCGTCGTCAATTGCGAAGCACATTTGGAGACAGGTTATAACGTCGACCCACCAGGTGTTCACATTGTTTGCTTACGACAAACCCAAGTCACTGGCTATAGATGAAGCTGTGCTTGAAAAACAAAAGAAACAGGCGAATGTTGGTGTGCGCAGAAAATTGATGGTATCGACACTGATTCGTCCTCCCTGGTAAGCGGTACCTCTATTCTGAACGAAAATCTCACTTCTGTTAACTATTATTGTCCACGCCCCTTTTGTTATAATATTCTGTTTGTATTTAAGTATTGCTGCTGACAGCACGAAATCTAATGTGTCAACATCCGCAATCGTTGTCTTTTACTGTTTTGACGAATTATATATTACAGTTGAGTTTTGAACACCGGTGTCGAACACCCCGCTCCTAACTCTCTCAACGTTGCCTTTATTACTTGCTGGTGCCCACCGAGTACGAGCGATTGAACGCAAATATCGGTGGTCAACAACCTGAAGACGGTTCGCGTCCTCCACCCTGAGCGGCCAGGTTTCGCTCCCGTAAAGTAATACAGCTCACTTGTCTGCCTTATACACGCGACTCTCAGCGCTTTTCAGATAAATACTCTTGTCGTATGGGTGTCTCAGACTAACGAACACTGCCGTAGCCTTGGAAATACGTGCTCCTATTTCATTCCCCACATCTCCGCCGCCATCACTTATGCAACTTCCAAGTACACAAACTGGTCAACAAACCTCCATGGCTTCGTTATCTAACATTGAATCTACGTAGTCACAGCAAGTCTTGCAGAAGCACTTTGCATTTTGAGGCTGCAAAGCGCATTCCGAAGTACTTAGCAGAACGCGAAATAGCGTCCAGTGTTGTTTGTGCTGCTTGGAAAGTGTCAAACAGCAACACCTTGTCGTCAGCATAATCAAGATCAGTCAGTCTTTCACCAGGTAGGAGGTCCACGCCGGCATCTTGTGAGTGTCGGAGACAATCCTCCATTATTTCACCAACGACGAGAACGTGGACAGCCTTGACGTACGCCGCTCCTGGTGCTGAAACTGTCAGACAGTTCACCGTAAACCCTAACCTGAGCTGAAGTATGGGAATAAAGCGCCGACAGTATGTTCACATACTTAGTCGCTGACGCTGCGGCCTGATTGGCGCAAGGTGCGAGGTGGACAGATGATGACCTGGCGTAGACAAATGAAATCGTTTACGAAGGGGTTGGCCACTGTAGGTCGGGTTCGTCTCCCGGGCTGGGGCCCTCGCGACTCACAGAGTCGGTGGCTTGAGACGTTAGGTGAGATGGCGGCTAATCGAGCTCAGTGGCGTGAATGTTGTGTTGTTTGGCCGAGTTGTCTGTGAAGTGAGTGCACTTAATGATGCGGGGCAGTGAAAGCCGTAAGGAAGCTGTCTTGCTGATGACGCCTTACTTTCACTTACAGCTCGGTTGTTTGTTTGCAAGGTGTAGGCACCTTGATGTTGTATGCTTGAATATAGACGTAGCTATTTTTAGTATTCAGATCTACTATCCCTCCCTCTTTTCTCTTTTTTCTTCCCATATGGTTTTTTTTCCTTTCGTGGTTGTGTGGCAGTTAAGCATCAGTGTGAACCACTGATGTATTGCTGTCTATGATGATGATGACAGTTGGAGTTTCTCTTCATTCTCCCTTGCTTTGAAAAGATTGCGATTTCTCTTATATACTAGCTTACTGTTGTATCCCATAAGTCCAATGGACAGTTAATAAAGTAGCAGGTGGCTGATGTTGCTTTGCTAGTCTATTGTGCTCTGGTATTTCATCCATCCGTCTGATTGACGATCACATGTCAAAGCGTAGGGCAGGAACAGTTCGTCAGCCTGTCTTAACGTTGGCCTAAGCAACGACTGAGAGGCGATGTTGTGTTTATGTGCGTGCATTGACTATCTATACTGCAAAGGCCTCTACTCACACCTCCTATGATCCTAATACTTCGTGCTTACACTGAATTCGGGGTGTGTGAGTGAAACACGAAGTGGTGCAACGCAAGCCACCCATGGTGATGATTATGCGCAAGAGTCCCTTGGCCTCGGTCAGGGAGAGGTTGACTCGGAAAGGAATGGCGTGTCGTTGTCTTACGTTCTATCCCGTTGAATATTCATACTCGTGTTGATTAGCACTAACTGCCGTCGTATTCTTACTCGCTCAATGCACTAAGACTTTCTTGCGACACGAAGGAGACCGCACTGTAAACTAAAGGTGAGTACTGCGTACTCTGAAAACAAAAATATCTCAGTCCAGTTGAACATAAACTTTTCGCAGAATGAAAATTAACATGGATGGTCCTCTGTTAGAACATTCCCATGTTAATATTGGAACGATTGGAAACTGAGCAAGCTCTGCATAACATAAGTTAAATTCACACTGAAATGTCACCTTAACCTGTGCCTGGATATTTGAAAGCTGATTTAATGAAAAGCTTAATGCGATCAGTCTAGTTTTGCTCATTTATGGCTGATTTTTCGCGTTCTTTACCTGTTCTAACCGTTAGCATGTGAGGTATGTCGCGCTAGCATTTTGTTTTCTGACCTCCATTTATCTCAATAAGGGCGCCCTAATCTTGCGCGTTATACGCTTATTTAAACTCATCGAACGTATTTGGCTTCATCTATCTTATTTTCATCACTCAACGTGAGATCCATTTCATGAATTGTTATTGCCGGTTTCTATGAACCCATTAGAAACTGACGCTGATTGCCGGCCAGTAACGTACACAGCGTGCACGAGTGATAAGAGTCTAATCATCCAAAACGAATTCTTCCGTTTTGTTTGCAGACTTGTGTACATCCACTCAGCTGTATCATCTGTTGGGTAAATCGGCATTGGCTCATCTGTGCTGGCTAAAATGAGGTTACGTTCTGAATCCGGGTTACATTGTTCACTTCTGTACCACGTGTGTTCGGGTCATCATGTATGGTTGCCGCCAACCATGGTTGCATTTTCACTCCGTTTTGATCTTTCCATCTGTTTCAGCTTGCAATGAATATTGGCGACAGATTTATCTCGGAATTATTGGACACCAAATTGGTTGAAGAGGGGACGTACAGGTAAGACCAAATGCTTAGTCCAGTGCTGGTCTATTTTCATTTCCCTGCTGATGCGCTCACATTCCCAGTCACCTTAGTTTGTGTCCAGCTTTATCAGATGTGTTTTGGTGAATCTTGCTATTTGTAGTCTATTTCGGAGGTTTTTCCACATACGACCGTTTTCAACGATCAAACCTAAGTTGGACTGATTGAGCAAGCACCTGCTCGTTGTCATTGTCTAGTTCGAGACAATCTGAGACCACCAAGTCCGTCCGCAGCATGAATTATAAGGTGCTGACGTCTGTGTTCTGTTGGGTATCAGGGATCATCGCCGTGGGTTAAACATTTGATGCTCGTGCGCTGAATCAAATGATGGTAGTCTATTGTCTTGTCTGTGTATGCGTGTTGAACGATTGTTGTCATTTTCTTAAAATCGGCTGTGGAGTTGTTAGGGGGCGCATCTTTCAATGAAGCAAAACAGAGTGAAACGTACGACACCTGTCGATCCAGGGTCGAGGGTAACATTATCTTTGAGATTGTGCAACAAGTAGGACTGAATGTCAGCTGTCTGGAGTGAAGCTGAAATATTTTGGTTCAAAATTCTTGAGCAAAATTCAGTTTCGGTTGAACAAGTTTGTATTATCCCAATGATTTGATCAGTTTACAGCTGTGCGATTGGATGTCTGCACGTTTCAACTCTGTCTGAACAGTATTTCTTCATTTGCTTGTTGACGGCCATATTACCTTCTTTGTTCTAACGCTACCATAACCACATACAGTCATCGAATCTGATTCGCTCCCTTTTCTGACTGCCTCGTCTAGCAATTACCAACCACATATTTACAGCCTCTGTGATATAGTTTTTGACTCTTCCGTGATAAACGTTAGCGTTCACGTCTTCTCTGGTTTAAGATCAATCCGTACGCTTCAACCCGTACTGGTAGCAGGGACGATCCAGTAGGGCTTGAATTACTTGCCAAGAACACCGTCAATACCGACAATAAATCGGTGGTTGACACTGATGCCTCATTGTCGTACATCCAGAAAGAACAGTGAAAAATTTAGAAACAAATGGAAAAATAAGACGGAACATGATCCACAATACTGCAGTATCTAAACCCAAGTGATAAACATCAAGGATCATGTTACGAGGTGGGGGTAAGACGATATCTTTCGAGCTTTTACTAACACGCTTTATTGATCGTCCTGACTCAACATACGGTTAGTTCAGGCAGCTCACGCCACCGAACTCCATTAGCAGTTTGGCTGGCATCCCTAGCACACAGCCTTATCGTACACATCGACGCATTTTCAGAGTTCGTGCGATTGGTCGTGTCTGAATCTCGCTATCAAACTTTGGCCCTATACTCCTCTCACCGCTCGCCGGTTTATGCCATCGGGTGCATACGATAGAACGTATGAAATCATTCAACTTCAGAACAAGAACTGAGCTGGAGCTTCGGCAGCCATACTGCCAAGTGTTGGTTTTACCATTAGTTCTTGTTATATCAATCATGCTGGTTTAATGTGTTGAGATGCAAAAACGAATGATAGCTTTTCACTTGATATCATGGTGATCATAGCATTAATATTCATCTGTAGAACTTCATGCAACCCACAACTGTTACTTCATATCATTTTACGTAAGCTGGTACCGTTTTTTTATGACATATCATTGCATTTCATCGGATTTTGAGATTAGTAATGTCCAACAGCTTTCCGATATTTTGTTTCACGTTAATAATCAATAGCCTAGGATCTGTTCTTCGGACTGGAAGGAACCAGTCAGATGACGTTTTGTGATTGGTCGATTCTTCTGATTGCGTTACTGATGGAGTTCATTTTCGCTCAGTGTTGTAACTTCACATGTGTCCGCACGTCTTTGAACCTCTTGTTACTGTATCAGTTTTAATGATTTGTTACTGCTGTTGGTCTAACTTTTGGTTTCCTCGGTTAGACTGACTAATGATGGCTGTCGAGAACAACCGTACCGGATGACTATAGTGCATATAGCACTTTCGAATGCATTTTTGTGTATTCATTTCGCATGATAAGCAGTTCTGGGATGTACTCGAGCACCAGTCTCTCATTATTCATGCTTATACTCAACCGATCTGGCTCCGATCTGTTTGAAGAGCCAAATATGTGACTTACATCTGACGTTGCTGCTTGATTGTTTTTTCTTGGTAGTATATGACACTCTAGCTATGTTCTTTTACCTGTAGACTATTCATAACGTCCAGGCTTTGCTTGTTCACTTTAGCCTTGTTTTTTTGTTGTTGTTGTTTGTGCTTAGCGAGACGCGAACGCGTCTTCTCCCCAAACCCTCGCACCATCTATGGTGGTGAACTGATGGCTCAAGCGTTGGTGGCAGCCAGCAAGACAGTTCCGGACGGCTTCAAAGCTCACAGCTTGCATTGCTACTTCCATGACCGGATGTAAGACTGGGACACTTCCTTTATTTACGTTGATAACTACCTATCTCTCTCTGTTTTCGTTGGTCGTATGAAGCCAGGTATACTTGTACAGGGTCTGATATATTGGTTCACTCCGTTCCGGCTGACGCTTATGTCGATTCGAATACTCCCAGTGTTCGCTTCTAGTATCCATGGTGGACCTCGTCAGTGTCGATCATTGGATATGTAATCCATTTAAGGTGACTAAACTTACATATATATATATATATATATATATATATATATATATAGCTACCCAAACTTAGAACATGATTTTCCTAGTTAGGGAGATTTCAAGACTGGCGTTCCAATCTTGGCATGTTGTTATGAGTTCTGCACTTCGAGAAATTGAAATATTCACAGCTTAAACAGTTGATGTTACCATCAAGCGACCTGAAGCGCCAATCGAAAACAACTATTTGTTATTTATTTTATCAGATTTTAAGATGTAGACGGTATGATTGGTTTGTGCTACCGGTCCTCGATTCCGACCCAATGCTACTTTAAAGTCAGTTAGCTCCGTTGTTGAACTAACCATTAACTTCATCAAAATTCCAAGTGCATCTCACTTCCTGGTTGTACTCTTGCATTGTACTGATGCCAAAATGTGCACCAGGCTGTGTACCACAATATATATAGGCATGAATGTTTCACACTGTGAATACTATAGTATATATCAGAAAGAGGGTACTGGATTGGTTATTGGTTGAGTACGCTTATTTTCTTTTTTGACGTTTTCGCGCTATCTGAATGGCGTACTCCCGTATGACTGCTTTCAGTTTGGCCTGCGATAGCCGTTTCGAAAGGTGGTCTTCATGGCATACTGCAGCGTCTTTTCCTACAATTGTAAACCAATGACAGGGGTGTTTGCCAGTTTGACGTTGAAACCGCGAATGATTGTTTCCACTGATCATTACCGGCTTATTTATCATTCTCCTAATGTGTTCTTCCATGAACTCCCGTCATTCGTGAAAAATTTTCCCCATTAGCATCCTTGTACATCATGCAATCCTATTGTGAAGTGTATGTATTACCTTGTTGTCGGCAGCAAGCGTCAAACGTCCCAACGATTATCGCGTGACCTGCTTTCGAGATAGTCGTTCATTCAGTCATCGTTTGGTGGAAGCATTCGCAATGAAGGATCAGATTAACGGTGATCCTCCGGCCTTTTTCCGAATGGACTGTTCGTTCAAGGCTCCTGAAAATGATCCAGCATGTTTTGTGACTCCTATGCCGAAAGTTCTTACCGCCGACCAGGTTCCTTATATAAGAGACTTTGTCAAAAGTTTAGACATGTAAGTTGTTTTTTTCAGGCGTAATCGTATCACATGGCAAAGCTTCTGAATATTTTTGCTCGTGAATTATGTGCAGATTGTCCCGAAAATGTGACCGCGGCAACAAACGATGGAGCAAAAACCACTCCATAGAATTTCGAATGGAAAAGCTAACCCTAACCGAACCGGGCTTGCAAACGACGCATGCAGTCAACTGTAACATGGATAGGCTGGTCAACATTGCGACGTATGCTCTCTTCTGGTCACATTGCTCAGCTTTATCATTTCAATGTAGCTCAGCTACCACGGGCCACGATCAATACAACTGGCTGTTGGTTAATATATTTTGAAGGCTGAAGGGTTCGGAAGGAGCATTGCACTTGGTTGTAAAAGTGCGAAGGCGTGTTGCTAAACCCCAAATTGCACATGACCTCTCTTGAGTCCTCGTCCTTGATCCATGTCGTTGTACTTCAAGTCACTATATTTCGTTGTGTAAGCTTTTTAGTCATAAAGCGGTCCCCTGGTCAAGATAAGTTGGTGCGTTTTGAGAGGTAGCGTAGACTTTTATCCGGGGTATTTCCCCAATTCGAGCTATTTTTTTCTGAAAGCCATTCTGGGCAGCTTTTGTACAGTTAGCCTGAGTGCTTCCCACACAAGTTAATGACGCCCTCTGAGATGCCTAGAGGGTAGTTTTATTTCACCGTTGTTATTTGAAAGAAGTATGGCATAATTGCGGTTGTCCTATGAAACCCACACCACACCAATACTTCTGAGTATAGTGGAAAACATCCGTTAAGTCGCATGTTTCTCTTTTGGGGTTCAAAGTGTGGCAGCCCTACCTGAAATTGCGCTTGTTGGCCTAGTCGATCTGATTTTTTTCCATTGTTGTTCGAATAAAAGTAACAGCCAGCTTATTCCATGTGCATAATATCCCAAGAGATGTTAATTGACCAAGTTTCCTTGATGAATCCAACCACTGTATGCATTTCTTTAATCAAAATTCACAGTCTTCATTTGCATTCCGCGATGAGACCTGAAGGGATGGAACTTCGTTCTATTCCCAATCTCTATAACTGGAGTTCAACTAACGCTGAAGTTTTGCACCAAGTCCCAGTTGAAGCTGGCTTCTTTTCTGTTATCGTATGTTTGCTGATAGCTTACATTTCGAAGCTCGTGACTCGTTTCACATTTTTGCCTCTGCAGCCTATCACCTGTCGGATTCTTAGACAGTGGTTCTTTGTCCTAGACATTTTCTTTTTCCAGGTATTCTGTTATCAGGATGACGTCTTTTGAATTGGTTACAAAAGGTAACAATTACTCACATCAGCATGACGAGTCAGTTTCGGTAGGACAGCCCTCCATGACCATTGTTTAATATAGGCTCACAAAATGAGGAATAGCTTTAGCAGTAGTTCTTAAGTAATAATTACATAAATTTTTCCGTTATAACGAATTTATTGTTCCCTTAGTTTTGTGCAAACAAGGCCTAAAGGCTGGTCGTGAGGCTTGGTTAGTGGAAAAAGTTAAGGAAATGGAGACCAGTTTTTGCCTCAGGGAACACCGGTAAACTCTTTAAGCTGATCCATGCTACTGGTCCCACGCGACCGTCTGAATCTATCAGCGAGGCAGATGGCACACTCATCTATAATAAGTCCAGAAGGTTAGAGCGTTGGGCGGAACACTTTGAGGGTCAATTTAGCTGGCCTCCTGCTTCTACTGTGTTGCCGCCACAAACTTGTGATGTAGCACCCTGGTCGGTAGATTTGGAAACCACCCACTGAGACTCCCGAGTTCGCATCCGCATCTCGCCGTCATTCTCAAGTAACTAAGCCCGCCTACCTGTCTCCAGATGCACTCTCGTCGCCTAACCTTTTTCAAAGAAGGTGCGGGTGTTAGTAGAGGCTTTGATTCAGTTGTTTCAACTTGTGTGGACGGTGGAGACCATCCCCCTGTGCGTTGGGGTCACTCGATAATAGTTCCCATATTCAAGAAAGGTATTAGGGACTCGTGCGGAACCTATAGGGGAATTGGTTTGATGCCAGTTATCATTGGAATTCTGGCATCCATTATACTTCGTCGACTCACTGCAGTTCGGGAGTAAACATTAGGGAAGAACAGGCAGGGTTTCGCCCTGGGCGGGGTTGTATAGATCACATTTTACTCTTCGTCAAATTCTGGAGCAGCGTCATGTGTACCGGCCAACAATCGCCGTATTTCTCGACTATAAAGGTGCGTTTGATTCGGTGGACCGATCTACACTTTTAGAGTCGCTTAAACGCAGGGGTGTACCGACCAAGTATGTGAACATACTGTCGGCGCTTTATTCCCATACTTCAGCTCAGGTTAGGGTTTACGGTGAACTGTCTGACAGTTTCAGCACCAGGAGCGGCGTACGTCAAGGCTGTCCACGTTCTCGTCGTTGATGAAATAATGGAGGATTGTCTCCGACACTCACAAGATGCCGGCGTGGACCTCCTACCTGGTGAAAGACTGACTGATCTTGATTATGCTGACGACAAGGTGTTGCTGTTTAACTTTCAAGCAGCACAAACAACACTGGACGCTATTTCGCGTTCTGCTAAGTACTTCGGAATGCGCTTTGCAGCCTCAAAATGCAAAGTGCTTCTGCAAGATTGCTGTGATTACGTAGATTTAATGTTAGATAATGAAGCCATGGAGGTTGTTGACCGGTTTGTGTACTTGGGAAGTTGCATCAGTGATGGCGGAGATGTGGGGAATGAAATAGAAGCACGTATTTCCAAGGCTACGGCAGTGTTCGTTAATCTGAGACACCCATGACGACAGAGAAGTATTTCTCTAAAGCTTGAGGGTCGCGTATATAAGGCAACAGTGAGGGCTGTATTACTTTACGGCAGCGAAACTGGCCGCTCAGGGTAGAGGACGTGAACCGTCTTCAGGTATTTGACCACCGATGTCTGCGTTCAATCGCTCGTATCGGGTGGCACCAGCGAGTAAGCAACGAGGAGGTTAGGAAGCGGGTGTTTGGCACTGGTTGTCAAACGTTCTTTGTTCATTCACTACATTTGCACAGACTTAGATGGTTAGGTCATGTATAAAAAATGCCAGCTGGTCGTTTGCCACACTGAGCACTCTTTGTCGACGCTGCGACCGATTGACGTAATGTGCGAGGTGGACAGATGATGACCTGGCTAGGGAAATGTAAATCGTCACCAACGGTTTGTCATGTAAGGTCAGGTTCGCCTCGCCGCTTGGGGCTTTGCGACTCTCAATTCAGTGGTTTGAAGACGTTAGTGAGATGTGTATACTGGAGCAAGTGCTGTGAATGTTATGGTTGTTGGCGAGTTATCTGTGAAGTGAGTGCACTTAATGATGCGAGGCGGTGAATGCCGTAAGGAAGCTGTCTTGCTGATGACGCTTTACTTTCACCTACAGCTCGGTCGTTTGTTTGCAAGATGTAGGCATCTCGATGTTGAATGTTTGAATGTAGACGAAGTTATTTCTTTAGCAGTTAGGTGACATCCCATCCTCTTTTTTTACTCTCCCTTTTATACAGGATTTGCTTTCTTTCTTGATAGTCATGTGACAGTCAATCGTCAGTATGAACCACTGTGTAATGTTGTTTATGATTATTATGATTCGTAGCTCTTCTGAGACAAGAAGCTTTCTTTTAAAAAAAGTGATATTCCCGAAAGGAGAAAGCAAGTGACACCATATTTCTACGTCAGGTAAGTCCGCAGGATTTCGGTTACGTGATTATGACTCCGGAGGCGTTGCTGATACGTGTTGGTACTGCTCTAAATGGCTAACTTGAAGGCGTAGTTTTGTCGTTCCTGCGAATTGATGATTTGTTAGGTAAAACCAAGATACTCCCACTCCTCTGAAGTTCGTGGACCTAAGGGAAAACTGACGATGAACGCAAATGATCTGACGTCTCGATTGTTCCCAACGTTCAGTCGGACCACTCGCTGATTCTGTTGTTTAGTCTATGCATGTTCAGCATGATCAAACGGCGTGTGGGTCTTCATGGACTTGTAACTTTCTGCTGACGCTTGATGACTGAACGTGAACAGATTCGTTACATGGGAATTAAAGTAAAATGACGATTTAAGATGCAAGTATATTGATTGTTGACTGAAAAATTGTACGCTAGGTGGATAACGCGTCCCACAAAAGTGACCGGCCTTATGTGACTACTTGCGGAGTAAACTGGTGCCTTTTGAGAACAACCTAGTGATCTCACTTTCGGAGAGCTTGATGCCTTTAGGTGGCCCTATGTATATGACATGTTAATGGCATTAGGTCCTATTCAGATGTCTCATGCATGTAGCGCTTCTGACGGTGAGGCCCAGAAAAGAAAGGATAGGTTAGTTTGTAATGCGTCCTATGTAATGTAGTATAATGGAGAAGCGGCTCATCTGGGCCGACGTATAGAGATCCCCTTTACGAGACTGTGTACAGAGTACAGAGAGTATGAAATGCAATCCACACACGTACTTACCTCAGAGCTCTGTTTTCTTCTG
This sequence comes from Paragonimus kellicotti, assembly GCA_014220965.1. Classification (NCBI taxonomy): domain Eukaryota; kingdom Metazoa; phylum Platyhelminthes; class Trematoda; order Plagiorchiida; family Troglotrematidae; genus Paragonimus; species Paragonimus kellicotti. The sequence continues at coordinate 37,751 of LOND01000843.1, read as the reverse complement.
TTCTATCTAATCAAAAGAGTTGTTTGTCTCTGTCAAATTCGAGGAATGTATGCATCACATACTTGTATTCATCGCTCATAGATTCCACCAATCTCTACTGCGCGGCTATGGCTCACCCGTGGTTTTCTATGTTATTTTCCGATTTTGGTGACTGATTCTTTCGGAATAACCTTGAGTTTGATACTTTCCATCGTAGGCGCTTTAGAGGATTCTTCCAACTCTACGTAAAGATTAAGCAGTAACATATCTGTCTTTTTGCTTAACGTATGAAACAGTTTAAATACCACCACTGTGCGTACGTTGCGATGATTTGTCTGATCAGCTTGCCAGATTGATGCAGGTTCCGTCATAGCCATGAAGTGTGGAATGGTTGATGGGGATTCCAATCATCTATAGTGTCTTATTCATGCTGTCTGGTTATGTTCGTGTTTTCGGTCTTGGACCTTTCTCGACATTGTCTTTGAATATAGTTTAACATGAATGCCTACGCACTAGTGACAAAGGCGGCCGATTTAGGTTTATATAATATGTTGGGTTGAGATGAAAAATGTCATGTGCAACCTACTATTTTCGTAACAGAACGGTACATATTAGAATTTGTGCGATACGGCGTCGTACATACGCGACGGAATTCACCGGCTGTACAGCGAAACTTGAAAGCGGCACGCAGTAGTTCGATTGTTACAAGGAAACATAGATTCCTATCAACTTTTCTATAATTTGCAAGTCTTTCGTTCTGAATGCAAGTTATCATTGTGTATCAGTTTGTGGAAAACTGACCACAATAGCCCACTCTGTTGGAGAAATGCTATGTTTTTTCTCATTTTGTCCATTTGAACCCGGTGTCGCCTGTTCGTTCTGAGCTCCGCTTTGCCTCTTAATTTCTGGGATGTTGGTCAGCGGCCAGTCCTACTGATCGTGATCCGCTGTAGCCAGACTAAGCTAAGATGATGAAGCTGATATTCCGATTACCGGTGAGTAGTAGTGGACTTTTGTTAGTACAAGTTGTGGTCCACTCACAGCTGATCTCAGCTGAATCGATTTATTTAAATCGAAGTCTCTTACTACTCACCACTAATCGAAGTGTCACTCAACGAGCTAATATTTTCCGTGATTCCAACTTGGAAAGAAGTTCCATTCGTGAAGTCATTGACTGGTATTAACAGGACAGTTGTTGTTTCTTAACTCTAGGCGATCGGGCAATCTGAGCATCATTCACGGGCGAATATGGCTGAACTTTACGTCCAGTCCTGTCTGTTGTGAGACCAACACGGTTGCACTGTGAAGGCGTGGTCGGGGTTCCAATTCGGCCGTGGCGAAGACATACACTACTGGCGAGCTCCAACAGGAGCGAAATTCGAGTATATCCATTCTTTCTGAAATATGCTGCATGTGAAGTCTATGAGAATTCGATCACTTGTGAATAATGTTGAATATCGGAAAACTGTGATTTTCGTTCTTTTATCATGCTACTGATGCATTTCAAGTAGATAAAAAAACAGTATCCGTCCAATTGAACCGTGAGGGATTGAAGATCAGCATGAAACATCCATGCCAGCTTTGTTTGGCTACCGTCCGAACAAACGTTTAACAATACGTTGTCAGAACCAGTGTAGTGAGTTCAAGCCAATAACGATCTTCAATGTAAATGAGGTCCATTGGTGTGACTTTTGGTCTTGGCAACAGTAGCATACACTTTATAATTGCTATGGTCAGAAATGCCACTACCAGACTCCCTTCATATCTAGCAGCAAACATTCTCTTCCTGTCTCAAACGATGGTCATGTAACCGTTTTAAGTGATGCTAACATGACTGTCTGTTTGGTGGATGTCAACCTAATTTTCAGTGCGAAGGATTGCACACTCTCAACTTGAGAATGACCGCCAAGCATACCCCGCTACGTGAATTGTAGGTATTGGGTGTACATAATGTGCATTAAAGTTCAGGGTTGCTCATCTCCCGCTAAAACATGTGTTACATAGCAATTGTCCACGATTTTGAAATATCGATTTCAACAGTCAGTGTTCATCAAAATGTCTTATTGATTGTTAGAGACGATGTGTGTTCCTGTTTTTGACCACCGGTAGAATTTGACTAGAGCACTGTATCGCACGACTAGATGATATCGTGATTTTGTGGGGCTTTCCAACAATATGATTACATTGCTTACAATAAGTTTACGTAATGTTCACTGATGTGCATTGTGTGATTTGAGGTGGTCCGAAATTCCTACCGTTCCCAGTCCTGCTGTTCAACGTATAATTATGTGTCCATCCATATTTCATTATTTTATTCCCTGATAGTAATGTTTTTCCCTCAACTTTACGATGTTTTCAGGGACAAACTTTCAACGGTTTCCAAGGATAGAATTAAGATATTCTTGTCATTCGATAGTAATTCGCCTATGGACATCAAAATTTGTGAGCCGGAATATTTGCTCGGATTAAAGTCGAATCCAACCGGTCGATTGCACGCGTGGGTTCGATTGAAGCAGGCGCCAGGTATGCATAGCCTTCTTTTGAACTGGATATGAATCAGATGTGTATAGGTTCTTGTCTTTCTGAATCAGTTAAAGTTGTTGGCTCCCATTAGATTCTCAAGTAACTTAGCTACGCGTAACCTATATGATACTCTAAGATCTGTGTCTTGAAAAGCAGCGTGGCCCGATCAGATTCGAGCCACGTTCAGCCTATCACTTACCAAGCTTTGATATTAAATTGATTGACCAGCTTAACCCCAGCTTCTCACAAATATCATCAAGACGCCTCGTCTGTATGTCTTTCAATGGTTCCTGCATTTAGCTCATATATGCAAGTAATAACGGTTAATACTGACGTGGTGTCAAGTTGTGTATTAGTATGCGCGGATTTACAACCTATCTATAGATTCGAAATAACTTCACGCCTTGAGCAGACTGAACAGTGAGAAGTAACCTGAAGTTTAACTCGTTTAATGTCCGGTGGATAACTTCTCCAAGTTGCGCTGGACAACTGTTATGACGAACACTTCATATCTTGCCAGTTGTCTTCTGGCTTATTATTATTATTACTATTGGTAATCTGATATTCCTGTTTACTCGTAAACCGGATGATGTTATTCTTGGGTGTCCAAATCAAAAGTGGTTAACACTTACTGCGTATACTTTCTTTTCCGCGAAGCAGTCATCATTTTTCCCTGTGTATCAGTTTCATGCGCCCAACAAATGTAGATAACTACAGTTAAGGATGACCATTCTAGAGTTTTGACTGTTACGTGTAAAACGTTACTCTTTTCGAAGTGGTTCAGCCGAATAGTCTATCCGAATTGTAGGAGCTGCGACCAATTGTATATGGCGTTTTTCCTGTAACTGCCAAAAAATTCAAATTTCAATAGACAGTCGGGGTTGTTCAAATGGGAAACAACTAACAATTGATTCAGTACATTTTGGTTCAGGTCACTAATAGAACTCTGTCCGTTCAGTTACTGAGACAAACGTGTTGTCCATTAAGCCCCTGATTTCACGTTGGGCGTGACCGAATCACCAAACCTAAACAGGTAACCATAAAATTAATCACAATTGATTATGGCTGCAATATCAACCTAGCGCTTTCTGTCGAAGTAGACCAGCCTAGTAACCTATCCGAATAGTAAAAGGTATGATCAAATATGAACGGTTTTTTAATGTGTAATTGTCACTGTTTGATGCCGATTAAATTACAATTCATTCTTGAGAAATCCTCTAATGCATTCGTGGTCTATAGCCGTCCGATTTTGTTGTTCAGCGGTTCCCCTAGAGCCATATCGCGATGCCATTTTGGTATATTTTTCCGACGCGGTGCTGCTTTGGAGCGCTATCACCGAGCCACATCCGGTCAACTACTTGGTTACGTTGAATCAGAGTGTCTGGTTCCACAATCCATTCTTTTGCCCTAAACCCGATGAGTGGGTGCTGTTTGAAACCCGGGCCAACTATGTGGGTGAGTAATGATGAACCAGGCACCCTGTAAAAAACGGTCTGACCACTGTTCCATGTGTCGATGAATATCACACTACGTCATCAATTAATTAATTAATTAATCATTTTCAGCTTTGATTCCCACACGATGGCACAATGACTTGGGCTGCCGTTGGTCCACGAAGTTGCAGAGTAATAGATATGTATAAATGTGCAGTGCAGATAAAGAAAAGAGGGAAAACAACTGAACTTCACTCAAAAGAAGAGTTAACAAATCAGTGCGTTGTTTGCACATCAGGCATTTCTTACTTGAAGAAGGACGATCAACTTGAGTATTGAAATCTTCAGCTAGTGTAATGATGTCAGCATGTTTAGTTCGCTTCAGAAGGTCGACCAGGTTGTTGTAGACAGCATTCTTCGTAGCAGCCGAACTGCTGTTCGTTGGGGTCTAAGTCGACATACTGAACACATAGTGCTTTCCTAACACGTCAAAACACTAATAAGTGTATCGAATCTGACAGCGCACAAGCGACTGTTCACTGGGATCCAGTCGAGCAAACATTGCTCTGCTCTGGAACTCAGTGCGATTCCCACTCCAGCTTGACCACGAGATTCAGCTTCGGCGTTACCGGAGACTCTGAAAGTAAAGCCATTGAATCGATCGTAATCTAGATGTGAGTTCAGTTAAATAGTGAAGTTGAAATCGTGTAGATGCCTATCTCCAAGACACAGCACTCACCACGTTCGAGGTTTGAGAGAGTACACGCCAAAACAGCTTGTCGATTAACCTGTCGGGGGGTTCCATCATTATAGGCGCTAGTGTTTACCAACTATTTTGGTTTTAAAAAACAACTAACACCCGAAGGTAAAGGAACGCTAGTGAAAGAATTGACGGTCAAATGTCACGAGAAAATGATAATGGCTGTATAATATCACTGTCGGGAGAACAATAACCTCTGATACTTCTCATCCGTTTATACCACAAAAAAGGATTGAATTACAGAGTTCATCCGGAGCCTTTGACTCAAACCTTTTAACCCCTGATGGAATGGGAGATAGAGTTTTCTTCGTTGATCTTACCCTAGCCTATAATTCAAGAACCTCACTTACTTGACAGCGACTGGCTTGACTGTTATAAGACCGCATTGAATGAGACTGGTGTTTGATTCCAGTTACCTCTGAACGCAACAGATGCAGTCAAAACTACACCATGCTTTTAAATTTTGCTGAGCGTTTTTTGACCGTGTTGCATAATACTCTGGTGATCACGTCAACCATCAACCAGAGTGCTCTTCTTCTGCAGGTACCTTCTCTCATCCTTCCGTCCATATTCCTTATTTGTAAAAGTGGTTCTCTGTGTCCGTAGTATCGCACGTCACCATTTAAAATTTTCTACGCAACCCCATGGTTGAAGTACTTTTCGTCTGGTTGCTACCCTTTGGCCTGCTTGACGTGGTTGCACCTGATAGCACGGAAGTCATCGTCAGCGTAGACATCCGGATTGCTGCAGTGCGCGGGCCTGAACAGCACGTTAATGTAGAAGAATCAGTCAGGGTAAATCGACAGAAACCTCACAGATTGGTCTGTATATTCATTAACAATGTTTTAACGCTGAATTATGCTTTACGGTCCACATCTGGGTGTTGAGTCGCGCGTGGTCAAATGAATCCCTTAAGTGAAAATAAAAGCGGGTCAATATTTCGACGTGATCAGTCTTATTGAATTGGCCCTTTAATGTTCATGAGCGTAACCTGGTTGTTTAAAATCAGTGGGTTCCGAACAGACCCAGTAATGTCGAATGTGATCACAGTCACTCGAATGACAATCTGTGCCAGTTTTCCGATAACAAATTGGTTCATTAAATTAAATTTAGAGTGGATGAGGCGTTATGTCTGGGAGCCTGGTTGTCGAATGAAATCGTCGTTTTGATTCGGCTATGTGTTCAGACGCACTAAATGACAATGAACTGTTACTCTATTCGGTGCGTTCACCGGATGTGCTTCGTTATAATCAACTTGATGGTTGACGTGATCACCAGAGTATTATGCAACACGGTCAAAAAACGCTCAGCAAAATTTAAAAGCATGGTGTAGTTTTGACTGCATCTTGCGTTCAGAGGTAACTTGGAATCAGACCCAAGTCTCATTCAATGCGGTCTTCAATAAGGTTATAGCGTCGGAATCATTAGAACCCTGTGAATGGTAGTCTCTGGTCAAGCCCGTTTGATAGTGCCTACATCACTGCCCATTGGATACATCTCCTACAGTACTGCTATTTTCGCTCGAGGTATTCGCCCCATTCTTCATTCCTGTTTGTTTCTGCTCCTAACCAGTTTTGCAATCCGTGACTTTTTATTCCTTCAGATATGGACTCATTTATCTTCCGATGAGATTTATTACGCTCAACACCAATATTTCACCCCTTCCGAAATTTGTCAGTCACACTTCTTTGGG
>LOND01000843.1:13164-23622 GCA_014220965.1 Paragonimus kellicotti | reverse complement strand
TACTCTGAAATCCATCGTGGACTTTTCCGCTTTTGCGAGTAAGGAATAACACATTTTCCATTGCTTTTTATGGTGTTTTTCTTCCATACCGTTATATGTAGCGTATCAGAATGTGGTTGGGAGCACAACAGATTTGTCGGGTCCAGATGCATAAGGTTCTCTAAGATCAGTCAGATATGGCGGAATCCAGGATGAGGCGAGAGCAACTGAGAAGCAGTTAGTCAATGCCAGTGGATGAAATTCACCAAAGTGAGTAATCAGAAACAAGAAAACGAGACACAACTGCCCAACTGGTCAGTGCATCGAATGGGTCTCAGCAGGTAACATTTGTGAAGAATACGACCTATTATCCATCTTGAGTAACTTTCACCTGGGATTGTAATCAAATTCGACATCAGCGCCCCGGACGAAGATCATTCGACTTATCTGGCATGCAAACTATTGCAATATACTCGTGACGCCCTACTATCAAATTATTGACTGGAAATTGTGCCACGCACAACCGTTTGACTTCATGGAAATATCAAAAATTTGTCTTTCAATCATTCCAAGGAAAACATCTGCTAAGGTTGGGCCTAGTGGGCTGCCCATGGCTACCCCGTCAATTTGCTTAAAAGCAACTCCTTCGAACTCAAAGCGAATGTTTTCTGTACACAAGAAAATGAGATCCCTGAGATACTCAAGAGGAAGAGGCAATTGAATATTCTGAACTGAAATAAAATCACAAAGAAAATTTACAGTCTCATGCAGGGGAACATTAGTGAATAAAGACTGCACATCGATAGAATACATTGTTTTCGAACTCACGGAAACCTCCTTTAAGACGTTTACTAACTCGAATGAGTCCTTGACGCAGTGTGGTGACAACAATTTCCGAACTGGGTTAAGTACATCAACGAGCCATCGAGCGAGCTGGTGGTAAGGTGAATTGTCCATGCCAAGATGGGGCGTAGTGGAACATCTTTATGTATTTTTGGCGCGCCTCTCATGTGACGTTTGACTTCCACTGGGTTTTAACTGTCTATACTGGGCCTCATTGATGAACCCATGTAACTGCAGTATTTGGAGTTGTTTTACGATCTGTTTTTCTACCAGCATATATTTTCCGGTGTGGAATCCGGCTTGAATTTGCTTTGGTCGGCCAGAATCGTGTTCATTTTTCTGATATACTCGTCCCTGTGCATGATCACGATGCCAGAGCCCTTATCCGGTTTTAAGAACACAATGTCCTCCATTTCTTTCAGCTGCTTGATAGTGTTCAGATGTAAAACAACATTGCTGTCGAATTGGTGATGACAGGAACCCATGTGAAATGTCCACTAGTTTGGCCTTAAACCAGCTGGCATTTTCCGCCATTGTAGGCTCAGTATTAAGCCTGAGTTGGCATGAACCGAGAAAGAAGTCCGGTGAAGGCCTTCTCAAGCCCACAAATTGCCTGAGTATTTCATATTTTCCTGATAAATTTTTTCGCTGCGATCCACCTATTCATCGTGCAAATAATCGTGGACATCCAACCAGAAATGTGAAAGGTGGTAACCATTCTAAAATTGGACATTTCCCCAGCTGTCTGTACAAAGTAGTTTCATGCGTTAAATGATTATGTGTTTAAAGCTTTCGGAGCATGCGCCTACCTTGGCGTTGTATCCTTCCCGTTTGTAAAAGAATAATGATTTCTAACTCTCGAAGTTCGAATCATCCACTACACATCATGACGCAAATATACCTCTTCCCATGGAGTCAAACTCTGCCCGGACGAAGATCATTCGACTTATCTGGCATGCAAACTATTGCAATATACTCGTGACGCCCTACTATCAAATTATTGACTGGAAATTGTGCCACGCACAACCGTTTGACTTCATTCCTAACACATTCTACTGTTAAATTCTTCGGAGAGAGTGATTTTAGGTGGGGAACGATTAATGAATTCAATAGTTATTCGTTATACGTGGGTGTCCATTCCAAGAACAGCCGCTCTGCCTGATTTTTGAACATGCGAAAGATTTAGAGAGGCGGGTGTTGGCTGTTTCTATTGTCTGGGTCACGCATTTAACTGGTTGTCCTTTACTTGCACTAGCCGTGAAAAAGTGAGGTGTTGCTGGAAAAAACTGGCACATTAGCAATCAAAATGTGTTCATTTGGAATCTGTATTCAAGCGATCATCTATGTGTGCAATTAAACATCAGAGTAAGAGAGAATCTACAGCATACTTAAGGAAATCTAGACATGGATTTGCAAAGTTTGTTCGGTAAAATGTTTGTAAGATGTAAGAGAATAGCATCAGCTGATTAGCTCTCAACGAACTTTTTCCTGTGTTCTTTGACTGCAATCTAGTCAGCCACCCACAAAAGCATCTTTTAAAAGTCGCGTTGATTTCTAAGCAACTGCGAGTAAAAGATAACAATGCGGTCGACCTGCATTTGGTGGGTTCACTATGGACGACAACACAGACCCCATGGGCTTTGAAAACATTGTTCTGTGCAAATGCCGGTTGAATAGTACATACTGGTGTAGACATATCTTTGGCACGCTGTTCTAGTGCCATCGGAAAAAAAGGGATCACGATCTAGAGACTTACCATCCGAAAGCATCAACTTTTGAAGAACAGTAAGTGATGTAGTGGTATTAGTCTTGAAAGTATGTGCACCGTTGGGAGTGTACGTGGATGCTAGTCCGTAAGTAAGTCTCAACCACACCTACGATGAACCGGGAGTTCTCATCCAGCCACGCTGCATCGACCTCTTCCAAAGGTTTAGAGTGAGCACTGCAATTAGCGAAAGCACACCAATCCATATGTAACAGTTATATGGAAATTAGACAGTAATAATCGCTGTTGGTCACTGGCGAGAGAAGTCAGCAAAATCTCCATGAGTAAGCTCGTCCAGTCGCCGATAAACTTCACTGCAATACACATGTAGCTGTTTTTCATCGCGTAATGCATTTACCGGATACTTGGGACAGATATGTAGCACGATATTATCAACAACAGAAAGGATATAGTAACAGTGATCTCACTTAAATGTCAAGGCAGTAAAATCAGGTATACGGTTATAGTATAACTATTGTCATTCCGACATGTTTCGATTGTTCAGATATGTTCAACAGTTTAACAGGAACGGAAATCCTGGCGAACACCGAAACCAACTTTGTTTTGACTTCATTCCGACATATATCAACAAGGCACCTTAGGTTTACCAACACCACAAGGCTCTAAGCTCGCCGTCCTATTAGTTAAGCGTTCTTGAAGCTTGGTACGTAACCAGTGTCATTCCTGATTTCAAGAAATCCACTTAATGTACACCGTAACGATAGTGGAAGGAATCGGGTTTGTAATACATGAGAGATCGCGCTAATCCCGACTTATAGTGCATTTTAATCTACCCTATTAACTACAAACCATAGAACAATTTAGCTATCACCATGATACTGACAATACAACATTGTTGCTCTCCATGGATTTATTCGCCGGTGCTGCTTGTTTCCGTAGACATTTTAGGGCGTTTGGGTGATATCTGTCCTTATTGAAGGAAGATGTGTGTGTAAATTAAGTAAACTAAACTCAATCGGACTTATTTTAGGTAGAAGTCGGGATCAGCAGGCATTCGTTGTCGAGCACCAGAAAAATTCCACAAGGTTCCCCGATTATTGCTCTTCCTAACTAACTTCATTGTATGCAAAACCCTAGAAAAGATTGGATCATTCCAGGTGGTGTGGATCTTTCTCAGATGACAAACTTCGTGAGTTCGATTATGTTGAGGGCATCTCAGTAACCTACAGCTCGCGAAACGTATAGAATGTTTCACGCAGATTGGCGATATCTGTTCAAAGGCACGCACCATATTACGTGAAATGTTGACATAATCAAATGCCCGTAATCAACCTTGATGGTGACGTATTACAGCTAATGAGAACTGATGTTCTACCTGAGTAGTCACACGAATGCCGAAGAGACCAACTGTATCTCGGTAACCACAATGGCGCTCGGTCAATCTGCACCATCGGAAAAAATAACCCTTGTGACAGTAGTGTTCGTACGCTGTATCCACATGTTCTGCCATACTATATGGTTGTGAAACTTGACTCAAACTCAAGATGACCATTCACTATCCAAATTGACAGCCGTAGTCTGGGACTAACTCCTGGTATATGATGAGATTACATTTTGATCACAGACTGCCAGATAGTGTCTTCACGGATGGTTCAGTTGACAGTTCTGTGCCTAGCACGTTTCACTATCACTCATCGTGTTGTCCAAAGGTGTCATTTGTGTGCGGCCCGACCAATAACATGATTATTCAGCACCAACAATTGTCTCTGCCGACTCAGGAACATTTCCGGTTGGGGATACATATATCCTCAACTACACATGATATGATCGGAAGCACATGATGGGGAACTATAGATATGGTACAACTTGGTTTCATTCCATCGATTCGGGCGTTTTATGGACACCTACTCGTGAATATGTAGTGTACAATGAATGGAAAAATGTCCTCACTTTTTGTCCGTCGAGATTTTCCACAACTCCTAATTCAACATGCGGTGGTTTTTCATAGTATTTACTGTATTCAGACTAGTGTGTTTTGTATTGCCCGTTATGGACACTGCTAATCTCCGTGTAATCTTCATGCGAGTTGATACTGAAATTGGTTAAGCAGTAAATGTCGTACTGTGGTCACTCGTATAGTTAACAGTGAGGTAACCTATTCACTCCAATGACCATGTTTAAAAAGACGTTTAGGTGGGCTAGCCTAATTAATCTAGTAGGATGTCATTCCCAAACCTTCCTTCTCAATTTATGCGATAAGTTCATCGGAGACCTTTGTCTTAGTTGAACAATAAGTCTACTTCATGTGAATTGACTTCATGTGCGTCCATTTGAACCACACATAAACTAAAGAAACCGGACTTGAATGCAAAATCTGAGTCGAGATATTAACGTGCGACAGATACTCGTCTAACTAAGTAGTATGAGCTCAGCTTAGATCATCATCATAATGGCCTATATACTGCACTATGGTGACCACTGTGTGACGTTCTTCGGCTGATCGGAAAGGTAGACGATAGTCATCGTACTATTGGATCGGTGGAACAACTTGGCATGTTACAACATGCCCCTTTATGATGTTCAATTGATGAACGCGGTTTTCACGATAAGATAGAACTGATAGATCCAGATCATATGCTTTTCACAAGCGACGCTGCGTTCTGCTCTACTGACCCATATGGAATGTTCAAGGCCAACCGATGACATGACACAGCAATGCCTGATGTGAACACAGCCAACGACTACGGTTTCTGCAGTACATCAACAGTCGCGATGAATTTGACTTCTCAGCACCATCGCCCACGTTAGTTCGTTACATCTGACCACTGGATTGTAAAGCTCTATCCCATGGTTTACAGTAGCAAGCCCCTTATTCATTGGGGAGACCGCAGAATCAGACATTGGCAGTCTCTTCCTGTTATAACGCGCCCTTCGTCTGCCAATTGTTCTATTACGACTTGAATGCTATCCTGGATTCCTGCTATGCGGCTTCACCCAGTCTACTTGCGCGGAGTCAGGAAGAACACGACTGCGGAAAAACACGCTGTATTGCCTACTTCAAGTTCGACAAATGAATGAAATGCATGTAAATATATAGCATGAAATAGTTGCCAAATATGGCCATTTACGCGTTCAACCACTGTTCGCTTGTTTAGGCCACTTCGCGATTAAGTGGCCAAGTAGGGCCAATTCCATAGCCGTTGCGCTCTGATTGGTCCATCGGGCTAGCGCGACACCCACGCTCACCTTCACGCCTCCTCCTGGTTGGTTCGACCTGCACGCCAACGCTTTGTTGATGGATGATTTCGTCAGCCGTCACCGGTGGCCTGATTAGATTGTTCCGATGAATTCGTCTCCTAACGCTTCCCGACAACTGCAATAGGCATAGGGAAATGATACTTTCATTCGACTTGAACTCGTTTACTCATGACGACCCGTCTCTCTACTGTGATCGGTTGACGAGCTAACTAAATTTCTGCTTCGATATTTGCTGCCTTTGAGAAGCAATTCAAATTCGTACAGACAAACTTTCCACTTCGTGCCTCAAAAGACTCTGATGAAAGAAAGAAAAGGCTTATAACTCAAAAGACTATTCCGTCAAAACATTTTAAAGTTTATCAGATGTGTGTTAAATCGCGTGAACTCTGTGTGCACCAACAAAATATTGGATGACCAAAGCTGCCGGGGGGAGTTGACAAATGACAAAAAGATCGTAGATTGAATACCCCTGCTAAGAAACTGACGTTGGAGAGCCCAATCGTAATTTTAATAGAATGACTTCTTCTCAGCTCCTGTAGAGTATTTGCTTTCCACTGATTCTTCCAGTCCAGTTGAGAGTTCAACTGTTTTCAAAGAATTTATCCAGTTGAAAGCAGGACCTGATGGACTATCACCGACTGTTCCCAAGGAATGTGCGCAATTTTCATGCCAGCCTCATCAACACGGTCATCACTGACTCCGGTATCCTACACAACGCAATCCCCACGCCTTTATTGTCTTAACTTTATATTGCATCTATGCCGATAGGCAATCAAATATGCTGATGGTGTGTTGTTGGGTGACAAGCAACCTATTAGATTATCTTCTCCCGCCCTTATGGGCAGTTTATTCGAGCTAGAAGGTTGATTTCAAGTTGAACATCACCCACAATTGATCGCAGCTGTCGCATTCCCATAGACTATCCAGTCGGCCCCTTTCGAAAAGAAGCACTAGACTCGAGTTTCGCTCTCATTAGAGCTCGTCAGTAGTGCATATCCTTGCCACTGCCGGGACTAGAACTCCGGCCACGCTTTCATGAGGTAACTCTGGAGACCATTGCGTCATTGGCCTCACATTAGGCACGACCGAATTATCATATGTGAACGCCCAATCACTTTCGCTTATGAGTAATGATCAGGTTGCCCGATCGTCTCGATAGGAGACACAGTAACTGTCCTGTTAGCTCCAGTCGATAACCCCGCGAAATTCTATGGGAAATGCGACAGCTGCGATCAATTGTGGGTGATGTTCAACTTGAAATTAACCAAATCCTCGACTACTCACCAGTAATCTAAAATATCGCCTAGCAGGTTTAATGAGATCGGAGATTTCTGACCTGTCTGGGAAGTCCAGATCCATGCATTAGAGTGTTACTTTTATTGAGTATCTGAAGTTAACTCACCCGCTGTCAAGCCGAAATTTTTGTGCAACCATTAGAGTATTGGAGACCGACAACGACTCGATATTAGTCAAAACAGCAAGAAGACAAACGTTGCGGGATGTTAACATTTCGATTTATCTCGTCAGCCGCATACTAAATACAAACAGAATATATAACAAAGGCGCGTGGCAACAATAGTTGAACAGAGTGAATTTTGGGTCAAAAGGCCGTTACCAGGGGAGGTGGACGGTGTGAACCATCAATTTTTGCGCACACAACACTGGCTTTCTTTGGTTGATCAGTACAGCTTCACTGATGGCCAGAATTTTGGGGTTTGGGTGCCGTAGCAACACAGTGAACGACCTGGTTGGGTCGACGTTTGTGACCTGTCTCCAAAATGTGCTTCGCAATTGACGACGCCGGGTTTCGCGTTCGGTTGCTCCTTTGACTGTCCGTTCGCTCAGCAGACTGAATCAACCATTTTGGGAGGTGTTCGGCTATACGTTGACGCAAACACCGGTCCGTTCTGCCGATATAACTGTCATTGCAACTGCAAGTGAACTGATAAACGACATGTGAGACAGAATAGTTAGGTGTGTCACGTCTAGCGTTTCCATAACTAACTCCCCGAGTTGATGATAAGAGGCGCAATTCAGCTGCAGGGTATGTGCGATTCACAGCTGATTGAAGCTGATGACGCAGTATAGTGGACAAATAGTCTCCCTGAATTGTAGTTTTATGAACACCTCTTTTTTCTTTGCTGTGTGAACTGTAGGTCTTTCTGTTGTTTTCTTGCTATGAACTGAGATAAATTTATCCGGATATCCGTTAGCAAGTAATGCGGTTGTTAGGAACTCTTCCTCTTGTGTCAGCTGGTCATCTGTACACATTCGTCGGGCTCTGTCAAACAGTTTCAAACATAACCAACGTTTGTAGACCATGGGTGCAAAACTGGAGAACTGGAGGTATTGGCCGCTCCAAGTGGCTTTGCGATAAACTGACCGCTGAAGCGTGTCGTCAAGGACGCCTCGTAAGTAAAACGTCTAGAAAAGCCAGGCTTCTATTCGACTCAGTTTCATAAGTAAGAGACAAATTTGGATGGATGGAGTTCATAAAGTTAAAGAATGGAAGAAACTTGTCACTCTCAGTAAAAATCAATATATCATCGACGTACCTTTTGTATAAAGTAGTCATGGAAATCTTATCAAAAAATTTGTCTTTCAATCATTCCAAGAAAAACATCTGCTAAGGTTGGGCCTAGTGGGCTGCCCATGGCTACCCCGTCAATTTGCTTAAAAGCAACTCCTTCGAACTCAAAGCGAATGTTTTCTGTACACAAGAAAATGAGATCCCTGAGATACTCAAGAGGAAGAGGCAATTGAATATTCTGAACTGAAATAAAATCACAAAGAAAATTTACAGTCTCATGCAGGGGAACATTAGTGAATAAAGACTGCACATCGATAGAATACATTGTTTTAAACTCACGGAAACCTCCCTTAAAACGTTTACTAACTCGAGTGAGTCTTTGACGCAGTGTGGCGACGTCAATTCCCAAACTGGGTTAAGTATATCAACGAGCCATCGAGCGAACCGGTAAGGTGAATTGTCCATGCTCAAGATGGGGCGTAGTGGAACATCTTTATGTATTTTTGGCGCGCCTCTCATGTGACGTTTGACTTCCACTGGGTTTTAACTGTCTATACTGGCCTCATTGATGAACCCATGTAACTGCAGTATTTGGAGTTGTTTTACGATCTGTTTTTCTACCAGCATATATTTTCCGGTGTGGAATCCGGCTTGAATTTGCTTTGGTCGGCCAGAATCGTGTTCATTTTTCTGATATACTCGTCCCTGTGCATGATCACGATGCCAGAGCCCTTATCCGGTTTTAAGAACACAATGTCCTCCATTTCTTTCAGCTGCTTGATAGTGTTCAGATGTAAAACAACATTGCTGTCGAATTGGTGATGACAGGAACCCATGTGAAATGTCCACTAGTTTGGCCTTAAACCAGCTGGCATTTTCCGCCATTGTAGGCTCAGTATTAAGCCTGAGTTGGCATGAACCGAGAAAGAAGTCCGGTGAAGGCCTTCTCAAGCCCACAAATTGCCCGAGTATTTCATATTTTCCGATAAATTTTTTCGCTGCGATCCACCTATTCATCGTGCAAATAATCGTGGACATCCAACCAGAAATGTGAAAGGTGGTAACCATTCTAAAATTGGACATTTCCCCAGCTGTCTGTACAAAGTAGTTCATGCGTTAAATGATTATTGTGTTAAAGCTCGGAGCATGCGCCTACCTTGGCGTTGTATCCTTCCCGTTTGTAAAAGAATAATGATTTCTAACTCTCGAAGTTCGAATCATCCACTACACATCATGACGCAAATATACCTCTTCCCATGGAGTCAAACTCTGCCTCTCCCGTCACTATAATGCCTTGTTCATTTCGTACGCTTAATTCCTTTTTTTGCCTAGTTCAACGCATGACTATCTCTATTCCTGTTGTATCTTTTCTGATTAAAGGCACAACATACTTATTACAACCGATGTTTCTGGCATGAGAAAGAAAAGATTGGTGCATACGCTTCGAAAACACTCCCAAAATGAACTCAAATAAGCAGCCAGTGGAAAAGAAGTCTTCGCTTTTGTTCAGGCGGGTAAGAAATGGTATGCCCATCCATCTGGCAGACACTGCGTTACGTACCGACCATGCTGCGCTGACTACTACCTGTTGAGTCATGGGTGCAATGGTCATAAGGTAATGTGCACCAGATTGCTTAGTCGCGACCTTACTACAATATACAGACCTGGTCCAGAAAGCGCACTGCTGATTTACCTTACTGTTTGCCGCCAAAACGATGAAAAATCCAGAAGACTGCGATGGATTCGACATGGTTGTTGCACTTTATACTTTCCCTCTTGAATTAACGGACCGAGAATGAATGCAGTGCTTAACGCAGACAGTTGGAACAACATTTCTCCTGTACGGTCCTCTATCAGACATACTTCTGGTGAAATCAAATGCCTGTGTTCGACGCAGACGAATTACCTGAGGCTGATGACCGCATTATGTGTGGATCTGGATTCGTTCCGCTGTTTGCTCTGAGACATGAAGTTAAAAGGTGCGTCCATGAAGGAACGAAATTATCGAATCAGTGTCATGATGTCAAATGGTTTAGTGGTCGCGAATGATAGCTTGTACCGATGACGGTTACAAAGTTTGCATGGTTCTCAGGTGAATTAACATACGATACACAAGCTATTC
>LOND01000842.1:86185-102405 GCA_014220965.1 Paragonimus kellicotti | reverse complement strand
GAAATTTGTAAGCGTAATTACTTTTTATCTGGCTACTTCCCTTTGGCCTTTTTGGCATGGTTGAACCTGTAATGACCGAAGTCCTAGTTAGCATAGCCATCCAGCTAAAAACAGTTCACAACCTCGACCATCCCGGATCCCACGGGGTCGCATACGAGCGTTAGTCAATCTGGAACGGTAATACTGCGTCAGCCACAGCTGCGGTCCATCTTATTAGTTACAATGAATATTTCAGTAGAAAAGTCTACTAATGAGAAAGGCAATAAGAACTGATAAAGTAAGGTTGAGGAGTCAATTGTGCAAAAAGTTGATTTCGACCATTCCCATCAGATTTTTACAAATTTGTAAGGTATGTACACATTATATATGCGCATCAGCAGGAGTCAAGTAGTTCACCGAAAAGCAAAATTATGGAACAAATCGCGATCCACTGGAGGAAGGTGAGAGTGTTAATAAATGTGTCACACGTGCCTATCACGATCGACTTCTAGTGATAAACGCTTGTTCGCGTTTCAAGGGGTTTTCGAATAATTGGCCCCAGAACACGAAGGGTTTATAGGAAACGCTTTTGCGCACACAACCATACAATGACGAGGAAAGCTTAAACAGGCTATACGTGAGGTGCAGCGTGAGGGTTTATGTATCTTAATGACCTGTCAGGTTACACGATACAGTGTAATGACCACATCGACCGAATCATTCATGTCAGACAGGTGAACAGATAGAGATCTGATGAACCCCAATCTCCCGACCCTCTGGGTTGCGTTTTGGAAAAAGGTTGGCATATGTTCCCGGAAAAGTACTGGTTCTGATATACTACCACCCATCTGGTTTTTGAGCCAAGGCTTTGGTTGAGAACCCTAATCGTTCTCCTGTCTAGGTCTGGGCGTTCTGGCAGTATCTCAGCCCACATACAACCATGAATATTCACAACACTAACAATTCCTATGTTGCATCGGCCGCCTCACAGTATAAACCGGGCTGCCCTATCTGAACGACGGGTTCAGCCGCACTGGTGGGTTGGATTCCCGTTAACAGTTGACCCTGTGACGTCCGCTCGGATAGTTCTGTTAAGGCCAACTCTGAACACCAAGTCTCTGGAAACCTTTCAGATTTCTGTCTCTGCTATAACTGACCGCAGTGACGTTGACATCGAGGATACCTCTACTCGTGCCTGTCCGCTTTCCTCAAGACGATATAGAACGCTGACAGCCATTCATGACACACAGGTATGAATGTTCAGGTCGGCTGTCTTGACGAGGTTGAAGCTCATTTCAGAGACACACTTGGACTAGCATCACTTCGCTGGGTTAATGGATGGGCGGCCGTTGTGATTGTGCGCCGAGCACGGGCATTTTTTTAACCAGGACCGGTTTTAGACATCGTGTGCGACATTGCTGCATTTGGTGTCCCTTTTACAGACTCAGACCTGGTCTCAGGTAGACTACATAGCTGTCAGTTATGAATGGCGTGTCCCCATTCAGAACTGTCGTTCTCATTTGAACACACACATTCCGATTCAGATGATGCGTTGATAAGCTACCGCTTTGTTCTCACTTTTGCTGGGCAATGATCCCACAGACTGGTTGTTGAAAAACTGACAAGGCAGACCGTGAAGCATAACTAACAAACTGGCCTACAAAGTCAGCTAGGCAGTGCTAATCCCGAAGATCCCGACGGACGTTGTACACAAATCTCACTGGCCATTCATGAAGCAGATGCCATCATATGCAACACGATGACCTGTGAGATCAACAGACATTGAATTTAAGAGAAATCTCTGTATCTGTTAGATGTCAGACGGGACATTCCTCCCGGTAGTTCAGATAACAAATATGGTGGAATATCGGTGGAAAGCTGAAACGTGGCCTGATCGTGTGTCTTGGCTAATGAAATGGGAACCGGTCTTGCTGCGTGCAACACCGGCAGACCCTTCATGTTTTTACTTTCAGTCCAGAGTGTCCGTCCGTCAGTGAATCTATCGTTGAGACAGACCACACACTCACCCATGATAAATCCAAAAGCTAAGAGTGCTGGGCGGAACACTTTTGGGATCAATTTAGCTGGTTTCTTGTCTCTGCTGTGTACCACCACAATCTCACACTACGACACCCTGACCGACAGATTTCGGATCACACATCAAAAGCGAAATCCACTAATGCCTTTTGGTTCTCAAATGCCACAGGGCTTCTAGTCCAGATGATCTCATGCCGGCACTTTTCAAAGAAGGTGGGGAGGCGTTAGTAGAGGCATTGACTCAGTTGTTTCAACTTGTGTGGATGACGGAGACCATCCTTCCTGTGCTAAATTCACTCAATGATAGTTCAGGTATTCAAGGAGGAAATCAGAGACTTCTTGCAAAACCCATAGGAAATTAGCTTGACCCTAGTCATTATTAGGGCTCTGGCATTCGTTACACTTCATCACTTCACTGTAGTTTGGGGAGCAGACAGTGATGGAGAACAGGCAGGGTTTCGTCCTGGACGAAGAAGTATTGATCATAAACACTCTCCGCCAAATCCCGGGGTAGCGTCATACGTACCGCTGGTCAACAGTTACTGTTTTTCTCAACTATCAAGATGCGTTCGATCCAGTATGTCAATCTACACTTTTAGATCTACTCAAGCGCATGTGTACCGAACGAGTATGTGAACATACTGTCGACGCTTTATTCCCATACTTCAGCTCAAGTTAGGGTTTACGGTGAACTATCTGACAGTTTCAGCACCAGGAGTGGCGTACGTCATGGCTACTTTTATATTTTCCTCATGGACAAAATATTGGAAGACTGTCTTCAGCACACACAAGAGGTAGATGTAAACCTCTTACTAGGTAGAAATCTGGCCGATCTTGTTCATGCTGTCGAAATGTTGTTGTTTGGACATTTGCAAGCAAGACGAACAAGGCTAGATGCTGGGTAGCGGTCTGCTGAATAGTTCTGATTATGTTTTAAAACCTCAAAATGTAAAATGCCTCTGCGATTGTTGTGATGACGCAGATTTTCTTGGATAATAAAATTGTTGATGACCAGTTTGTTTACTTTGGAAGTTGCATCAGCAGCGGCGGAGGTGCTCACGCCTTGAAGGCTAGGGCGATAATTACGAGTCTTGGTCACCTCTGGCAATAGATAACTATCTGTTCGAATTCTAACGGTCAAGTATGTAAAACGACAATGAAAACTGTTACTTTGCGACTACGAAACCTGGCCACTCATGACAGAAAACATGAACCCTCTTCAGGTACTTAGCCATCGATATCTGTGTCCGACGGGGCGGCAAAAACGGGTAAACGAAGAGGAGGTCAGAAAAGAGGTATTTCGCAGTGACCGCAAAGCGAGTTCTTTCGTTCAATCTCTATGCCTATGCAGACTTAGATGGCTAGACCATGTGCTAAGGATGCCAGTCTATCAAATCGGGTACGTTTAGTCGACACCTCAACTAGGTGGCATGGGGTGCGAGGTGAACAGACAACCTGACGTACAGAAATGACTCGTCCTCCATGGAGTTGACCATTGTAGGTTGAGTTCCTCTCTCGGGCTTGAGTTCTTGTGACCTGCAGTGTCGGTGGTAAGAGAGCCTAGGTGGGATGGCGGCTAATCGAGTTTAGTGGTGTAAACATTGCATGTGCGGGTTATCTGCGAATTAAGTGAACTTACTGAAGTAGGTCAGAGAAATATTTAGGGAATCTGTCTTGATGAAGACATCTTACTTTCACCTATAGCTCAGTTACTTGCTTACATCCTGACGTTGAATGTTTGAGTACAGATGCGTAGTTAACACGGATAAGTCAAGTTTCTGAACCATAGAGTAAAATGGATTGCCCATAAAAGTCACTCATTCCTTTTTCAGCTGCAAACGGACGTCTTTCCGGTGCCGGTGACTTTCGCTAATCTCGCAGGTATCACTTCAGCAACATTACGAGATGATATCACTTAATTATGTGAGACGATGCGGTGCCACAAGCATACGATCCACAATGATGCACATAACACAAGAATAACGTGACGATTAAATAGCCTATTTCTAGCATGGGTCACCTGAAGTTCGCAGCTGGAATAACTAAAATACAAACTGCTACCTGTACAGCCGTGAAGCACCAAACGATGAAACCGCGCAGTTTTCAATCAAGTTAAGAGAGCAAAAATCAACCGGATCACAACGTAACTTATGTCGAATAAACTGAATTACCACAGCGTTTGAACGATACAGACCCGTAACCGCGGGTCATGTCTGCATTAATGTTTCAATGTAAACTAGCAGTCCTGAGATAGAATAGCGCCTCAAACCTGTTTAGGATGACCGAAGTTATAACCCTCAATTACTCTCTAAAACTCAAAGTCAAAGTGAGAGGAACCTGTGATCTGTATGTTTGATTGTGGTCATACAATGATCACAGGCTGAGCGCATTCAAATGTTAACTGGGTGGTCACATGGTCCTTAAAAGTTAGTGCTTTAAGATGACTTCCCTTTTGTTCTATAACCTTTCTTTACTATCAACTATCTAAGTTGAATTCATTCAGTTAGCTTAATTGTTATTTTATATACGCACGCCACCATATGGCATCAGGGCAACAGTAACCAGTAACAACTGTTGATGTGTCACTACTCACGATGATG
This sequence comes from Paragonimus kellicotti, assembly GCA_014220965.1. Lineage (NCBI taxonomy): Eukaryota > Metazoa > Platyhelminthes > Trematoda > Plagiorchiida > Troglotrematidae > Paragonimus > Paragonimus kellicotti. The sequence continues at coordinate 97,789 of LOND01000842.1, read as the reverse complement.
TGAAGTTTTTCTACTCGGACAATGTTGATAGCATGTCAAGCGCAAACTTGAGCATTGCTGAACAGATTCAGTAAGAACGGCACAGGATTACACGGGTAAAATCCTAATCAAAAACACTAACAGTATCTAACTCAACTTTTTCTCCACAGGTTCAATTAATCGAACCCGCTATCAGACACCCGGACAAATATGACGCATCGAAACCGGTGCGACTGAACAAGAACAAAATGGTTGAGTGGGATATCCTGTTGGGACCGTGTAAGTACCTGCCGGCTTTTCCTGACAGCCAGCTAATAGTGTCAACGTTTGTTTTCATTCTGTAATGAACAATGCATATGCGTAACATCGTGTACACGAAGTCATCGAGCCAACTAGTTCTTATTAGGCTAATATTCACGTGATTAACGGTGGTGTATGCCACATGAGTCAAATACCCTCAATCGACATTATCAGAATTGTATAGGATGGAGATGGGCATTTTAGCCGCACATAACACATTCGGAAGTTTTCATTTCATGCATTGTAGCATTACGTTAGAATTCACAAGTTTCTGGTGGGAGCATGTTCATTTGAGGCATGGAAACGATACGCCCGACGAGCCTAAGAACTGAAGACGACTGCAACCGGTTGGCGTTCCTTTCTACTCAATGAGTCGTTTGACCAGACCTGGGTTGTTTCCCAAATGCATATCCATTTTGTTCGGAGTAGATCCACTTGTGCTAAGAAGCTACACTGACCAGATAAAACAGCGTACCGTAAGAAATCTAGAGCGTTAATGGACTAAGAAGTCTGTAGGCGTAAAAGCTGATGTAAAAATGCCACAACTGAAAAGCAACAATCAGCGAGCATGATTAGACAGTTTTGCCCAGTTCTTCCTCCTGTTCGCACACCAGGCCGCTGAGCTGCTTGTTTGCATTGTCACGTTTGGTCATGTTGAACTATTATCACCAATGAATAAGCCATATCAGTTGCGAGTCTTTGTCTGTGGCAAAACCTTTCGCCAAAAGACCAGTCGTCGGATTTAAGTTTTTCAACCCGACACCCTAGCATTTAATCAAATGACAACTAGTCTCGTATATATCAAGCCAAACAGAATAACCGGTAAAGCATGCAGAAGTACAAACCATAACACTTTCGGAATCTATGATGACACCATCGACTTGAAATAAATAACCATCGCAAGTAGGTGTCAGGGCATCTAAAACCCGTGAAAACAAGTATGCTACACAAGTTGAAACGTTATGAATTCAAGAAAGTTCGTCCACCACGCAGTAAACCCGATGATTAAAATGCGTCACAAGCTCATTCTATCGACTAAGCAAATCAACACACTAAGAACATCAAAACGAGTGGACCAATCGTGTTCGATAGAAAAAAATACCAGGGTAACAAAATTCTGGCAATGCGTTACGCAACCGCAACTCAGCCTCTTTCGATTACCTATAACCATAAGACAACAGGACGCACGTATCGATACAAAACTTGTGTATCAACTCGCCTGGTTGGACGCTAGGAGATTACCACAACGCCATTCCAAATGAACGACGCCGCTCCTATGATCCGCATCCTTGAAAGATGCAACCAGGCCAAGGTTTTTGACAAAAGCAGTCGAACAGCAGGAACGCCCAGGGTCGAGTGATACTATCTTGTCGACCTTCGGATTTGAACAACCAAGAAATGAGATGGCAACCGAGACACAGCTTCTCAAAAGTCCAGCAGATTTAACCGTTCGCTTGTTGCTTGGTCAGATTACCTTTATTGCAACAAGGATAGCGATTAGATGATAAGGAAACGCGTTTCCTCAAGAAAACTTATGTTCAAACAGGCCGGACAAAAAGCTGACCGAGCACGCAGTTAACACATTTAGGGACTTATTGCAACAGTAGCTAACGAACTGAATAGAATAATCATAACCAGTTTTGGTTCACATGTGATTTCACTGTCATCATCACTCTCTTTATACTTTGTACTTCCGGTTTAGCTGAAAACAGAGAACTGGTACTGAAGTACCTAGTGGAGCATCCGATCCTGAAGGACTTCAACATCACTATGGCTTCCTCATAAGCCACCATTAACGATTTGCCCAGTACCCATACAACGTGGCTTTCGTACGCAGATTATTCAACAACGAAGACCAACGATAACTGAGGATGAAGCAAATGACGATTCACATGAGATCGCGTTCAGCTAAAACAATGCAAAAGTCCCCTGTTTATCCAAATTGTCTAACTCCAATGCTTAAGATGTTCGTTTGTTATAGTATGTTTCAATGTAACAAATCTTCATTAAAACCGTAAAAGAAACTACTGCCCTTTATCGTTTAACTGAGGGAGTTCTGATAACGTGTCGTGAAGATTAGACGTCCGAAGTATGTGCAAACCGTATTGATGACTCCAGTGTTTACAAACGCCTGGTTCGTATGTGAAGCGCTACCAACATCAGAGAGGCAGACCACCAAAATAACGTTCTCAGGTTCCACTGCTATCAAGGTCGAACGCCTGTCTTTACTCAATCCAAGTTTTCTCACCATATCCAAACAATAGTTAGACCAGATTACGGAATGACACCAAATACAACAGAGTGCATAGACTAGAAAGTCAACATACCTCAGCGTAACGAATACAGTAACACTAAAAAATCAATCGCCTCACTATAGCAATTAAGAACAAATGAATTTGAGGGAGTCCAAGTATGAATTGGTGGATGCCAACATGGTTTTTCGAGGAAATTCACCCTGGTAATCTATCCATTAGACGACGATAGGTTCAACAAAACACAACGAGGATAAGTTAGTGGTGCAGTTCAAGTACGAATCCCCTGAGTGGTTGCGTAACCCAGCTGTTCCTGTCGTTGATTCGAATTATTCAGAAGCCCCCCAAACACTGTACACGTAGTTCACATTACATCCATTAAGCTGTTCACCACTGACATGGAAATGAATTTATCTGTCGGATAGACAGAACAAAACTGATTAGAATGATTTTGATGAGACCACTGTCACGTTGCCTAAACGTTCACAAACGATGAACCGCAACTTTTAGTCTATCCTCTTTCCTGAAACCATGATCGGCTGAAGAGAAGGTAGTCATGTACAGACTCATGGATGAAAAAGACAGTGACAGTTGGTACCGCTTAACTGATTTGGGACAGATGTAAATAGCACAAAGTTCTATGTGCGTGCGCTAGCTTCCCGGTGTCCAGCACCTTGAACTGGGGTGCCGATTCTCACTCGAACACAAGTGATAAGCTCTGTGATGTGTTTTTGTCACCATGCTTTCGAAACCGTCAATCTCAGATGCGAAAGCGCTCAGTCTAGTAGACTTGGGAGATCATTCAATGACAGTGACATGGAACATTTTCAATACGATTAATGTCAGGTGACCGATTAGATCATGGGGAACGGTCAAGATTGTGACTACCAGAATGTTTGCGTAATGTAATATCCATTATCATTTTCTCAAGACGAGATACTGAGAGAAAAGTTAATTGTGATCATCTCTTGTGGCCCCAACCATCGACAGTGTTATGTCTGATATGGCGAAGAATAAAAGATACACAACCAGTTAGGATCCACGGTTATCCGCAGTCTACCAGAGGAGCCGTAAGTCTCTTGGTTAGGGTAGAGCAAGACGAAGTAGTGAAGGTTCACTCATATCAGAGCGGTTCTGCGCACAATATATGATTAAGTAGCAAAAATGTACAAGTTACAAACAGCTGTGCACGGAAATCAACCGTTAGCAATTGGCAACATAAAAACCAGTGGTGTAAACAATTAAATTGAGCGGCATAAAAACAAACCACAGTCTATCGTGTCAATAAGGAAGGTGTCGTGAGGGAATACAGTTAACATTGGATACGTCCACGCCTCTAAAGATATGGGGCTGGCTTGACGGACAGTGTTGGCATCCTACCCAGGGATCGTGGGTTTGAGTTTTATGGCAGCCATCGTGTCACCACACTACTCATAAAATTTGCAGTAGTTAAAAATTCCAATTCATTCGGCCCAGAACCAACAGAAGTCGGTGCCTCTTTCTTGTCACGAATCGGTGCACCTCTTCTGTCTCCAAATCCTCCTTAACTTGGGGCCATCTTCCTTATTCTCCTCGTATACTGCGGGACGTTCGTCATTCCATGTGGCTTTTTTTGTATATAGAAACACATACTTAAAACTACATATAAATATATAGGTTTAACACTGCAAACCATCCTGTCCAGTTTTGTGCAACTAGTCGCAGAATCAAAAGGATCTGTGGATCTGATCCGGAACATTAAGCAGACAAACATTAGTGATGGTGGATCGAAGGTATAACCGTACTAATACGGGCTTCAACGAGCATGACTGAGCTTTTTTAGACTTAGTCAATCAGACGGACGAAAAATCACCTGTCGCGGGAAAGGATAGACCACTGAGATACAAGCTCAATGGTCCACTAGGATCCAAGATGAATTGAAGTGAGAACGCAGTTAAGGCAACGAGAGAATGAGCTAGCACCAATATGTGTGAGGAAGCCAAGAACGGGAAAACCAGTTGACAATATAATTTATCTCGGGTGTGTGTCCAGGAAAAAGCATAATAAGTATAATCTGTTGGTCGATTCGAATTTAAATAACAATTATCATGAATTGCTTCAAGAACGCTACAGCTACGCACGCGATGCCTGAAGATAGAGGTACGACTATAACTGAGATCATTCTTCATATCAAGGACGTCATCATGGTCGTGAAAACAATCGCAAATGTTGAAGCCAATTACAAAATAGAAGAGCAACTGTTGCGTCAAACAAGGAGTATTACGTCGCCCGAACGTTAGCTGTCTCCACAATTGTCCGACAAAGGCTGGTGTACATGAAAGAATCACCATGAAGGCGTTTCATTTTGATACCCAACTGTTTATCTGTAGGTGCTGTCACTGCCGCAGTACACCGCTTATCCGAAAAGACAACCAGATTGTCTGACGGTTCTCTCGACTGATTCCGAGACGGGTCGTCCGAAGTGTTGGATGACGTGGAGGCAGACGAGGTCGACGTTTGTTTGGCAGTCCCAGCAGTTCGGGCAGGGGAGTTCGAGATGGGTTGTATCGAAGGCTGTATAGTGGGACGTGGTTTGAGTGTCATTCGACGCTTGACGGATGTGGTGCCGACGGCCTCGACAGCGCGTGCAGACACGTAAACCAATTCCAATTCAAAAGAAAGAACAGTCTTGCCCCAATCGTTACAAAACACACACAGAAATCCTGATCTGCAAGAATGAACAAAATTAGCTGGTTGAAGTGACCAAGTAATGAGGTAAAGCAAATTACTTTGACGATTACGAAAGAAGTATCGAGCGCGGGCCGCATTTAAGACTAACTTTTCGAGTACAAACCCGCCAGAAAATCGACAGAACACTCGGAAGAAAAAAAAAACAAAGTGTGACACTCGTTAAAGCTACTGCGATTCAAACTGTGGAACTTAACGAAACCAAAGGGTAAAAAAATCAAACTGTGTACGAGAGCCTCTGACAAACTGAACAAGCGTTCTCAATACTGAAACTAAAAGACTAACACTACAGGATTCCGGTACCACTTCCTATATTCTTGTCAGATGCGACAAGCTACACAACAATTAAAGTAGAAAGAAAACAAGGTCGGATTGAAATTGGAAATATTCCGCTTACAAACGTACTGAGTTTTCAGTAATCAAAACGATGGCAGAGATCAACATCAACATACGAGATAGCAGCACATCAGTAGTTTGTGCTGGTAATTTACTGCCATATAACTATGAGTACAAATGCGGGCCCTAGCTGAGAAATAAAAAGAGAAGGGAGGGAACCTAGCACTTTACACCAGTCGACTGAGTTGTTAGCAAAATGCGCCCAGTGTGGCAGACGGCCAGTTGGTAATAAACAGCCTGTGCATACTTAAAGATTGAACAGAAGAACTTGCTTGGTGCTCGCTATGAAATACTCGCTTTCTAATCTCTTCGCTGACTACCAGTAAGCCCCGATCGACTAAGGGTGATAGCTTTTGTACATACTTGCTCAGAGTACATAAAAAGGGCCTCGACTGAAAACAATTCACATACAACTGCCAACGATCAGCGAACACCAAACAGATTTAAAAATTTTGAGGTCCATCCACTATTGACATCTCACGAAGACTTGCCACTTCTGATGTGATGCAACTATGGGGTGGTCAGGCAACGATGTGATTACAACTCATAAAAACGTATAGTTGTCTTTTTAGGCGAATCGGCAGTTGTCGACAGCTAGGCAGGAGACCTCGTGATCATGCGAAACGCCGGTTATACACATTAACCGATGTGACAACGTATCGTGGTCAATCACATACCTGGGTTTACACAATTAGGGGTTTTTAGCAATTAAGTGTATTTTCCCGTTTTACTTTACTTTCGATGTTTTCTCCACTGGGACATTAATGGTAAGGGTTGCGATGAATAACGGGCCGAGCAACACTGCCGTTTGATCAACTGCATGGTCGTTTGTAACGTATGTATGCGTGTGTAGACACAGCAGCAACTTGTGTAACAAACTCTGTTGGCCAGCCGGTTACCGGTTCTAAGATATATCTCGAACATACAACTGAATCACGTATGGCATACAACACTATACGTATCACCAGCTAACAGCAAGTGGCTCACAGAACAACGGATAGACAAAAAAACTGACTCAAGACAAGCGGTAAGCTGACAGGAAAGTAACCGAACAGACGAATTCCTGATGAATAAAACTGCCCCCAATGCACTGAGCTTGGAAGTTATCCAGAGAATTGGCGCACCAGTGGAATAAACGAGATGGTCAAATTACGACAGTTCCGTTTATTAAACAACGCCACAACAGCGATTCTCTTTAGCACTGTTCATAAACGCTGTCCTCCACCACCACATTGTTGAAAAATTGCAAAGAAAGAGGAGAAACCACAGACGGTTGTCTTTGTTAAACAATGATATAGTGAAGTCTAAGGCAGCCGGCATAAGCACTCGAACCACACGAAGACAAAGTCCCACCTTATTACATGGAAACGCGAAACGAAGATGAAAACGGTAACATCACTTGCCCTTTCAGAGTGAACCGAATGGACTGCTGGCGCAGGGCAGCTGCGATCTGGTCGAATACCTGAACGGCAGTCAAATCGGATCGGACCAACAGAACGTTGTTCAAGTGTCGCGTTTTTCTCAATCGATCCGACATCGGACGGCCATTGGGAACGAACAGTGGTTTCTTCGGCGTCAGCACATCTCGAAGTCGACCAAGCTGGCGCCATCCAGGAACCACGTTGGCTCCCGTAGACCTATCATTAATCGAGCCACGAGAACGAGACATCTCTCCATTGACTGGATGAGCCGCCGTGTCCATGGGAAAGTTAGACGAAGTGCTTGAGGCACTAGATAAATTGGTCATGTAGTTTCCGCTAAGCGAAGCAGGCATGGAACTATCGGAGTTTGGGCTTGGACACTTTGATCTGGCAGAGAAGGACCTGACAAGATGTGGCGAATGTAGCGGAGATCAAGGAAAAAAGCTGCGCTCAAAAGTAATTAGTCATGAGTAACAAATACACTGAAGCCAGCTGGAGTGAAAAACAAAACGAACTCAATTGGAAGCAACGTTAGATCGTCCGTCCGAGACCCACGAGTAGAGAACTGCTCAACTGCTGTAGCTTGCTTGTTCACAGCGAATATCTAACGACAAACAAAATTCCGCTGAGGAACAATCAGACACTGGAACTTTCAACTTTTGTGAAGAATAACAGCTGCGTTAGTTTTGAAGAGACTGATATGATTCAAGCATTATTGGGGATATTAATGGGTCCCAGAGATGTGATCTAGGTATCTCAATAATAAACCTCGACGATGTTTATTGATCAAAGTATAAGCGAATGGAGTAGAGTTGGATGACGCAGACTTCGACAGAAGTGCGCAACCTAATCGGAATTCAGAACCAATTTCAAGGTAATGTACGAACGAAGTTGATGGACCACTGGACGTGTTTTGAAAAGCAATTCTGGTCCCGATAGTTCCTCAATGAAACTCACTTATATAGTCGTCCAAGTAACAATACCGACAAACGACAAGAAAAAAAAACAAGTGAGAGATAATAGAAGAACATCGTTACGGTGAATGGGAAACTAGACCTGAAAGCTACATAATAGGATTAGGACTATAAAGTCAGAGAACTGAAGCAAACTTACACATCCGATAGTTGAGCATCATGCAGATTTTGTGCAAGGTGAGCGAGCTGTGAATCGATCGATCTACTGGGAGATAACGTAGTGATCTGGTCATGAGGACCGGTCCAATCGGTCTTTTTTTCTGTGGCAAAAATAAGCACAGGAGAACTAAACAGTGGACGTTAAGTCAATGAAAAGCTGGGACAGGATTTCATATTGAACACAATGCGTTGCTACTTATGAAGTACAGAAAGTCAACGGTAGTTTAATGACCTGGATATAAATAATTGGAAAAGTGCCAGAAACAGCACGCTATTACTCAGCGTAGAATGTGATCATACTTGTTTCCGCGAGTGAAGAAACTAACTACGATCACCAATACACTCTTCACAGCTTGTACCGAAAGCTGAGATCGAGATCTTAACATGACTATCAGGGCCATGTTGGTTAAGGCTTCGACCCCTTCGTGCACTGCTATGTCGGGTAGTCAAGTTAAAAAAAAGAACAGCTATGCCTACAGTGCAGTGCATAGGGTTACCGACTCCGCAGGAGTGCTTGGACAGTAAAGTAATGTGCAGCGCGCAGTCATCATAGTTGCCTTTTAATAGTTGCAGCACTCTCCTTCGTTCCACGCGGCAAACCAAACAGCGTCCTGTGAACATTGTTTTCTAACGGACAATCCTAACAACGAAAAAAACACCCACACCTTGTTGCTATCACATGCAGAGAACCTAAGTCTCACATTGTCGAATCTGCGGGAAACAAAAACGAACCGAATAAGGAAAGAACAGGGAGACTAATCTGATTGTGAGTAGGTGGCTCACATCTTCACTTTGCGATAAACAGTGGAGCTTCGACACTCTGTTCACCCTCTAAATATAGTGGTATATTTGGATTCAAAGACTGCAATTGACTCGGCCGCCCGGCAGGTGCTCTGAAGCCGCCTTCATCGAACAGGGCTCAAAAACAAACACATTGGGTTATAAGAACTATTGTACGTCCGAACTGAGTTCAATGTGCATCTACGGACTGTTATCTAGAACACTCTCCGCTTCAAGCAACGTGCTACAGAAGCGTCTGATCTGTCCTCCTTCTACTTACACATGTGACAGACGACAGCCTCGATCAAGCCCTCAGAAATAATGAGTGTGGAGTATAACCTCTGATAATTAGTGAGTTGACCGAAGTTCAATACGTGTGAACCACACTGTCTAACTTTGTTCTTCTGCAGACAACACGTATACGAAGGTGAATCGTAAATAAAGTGGCTGGTTTGTATGCGAAACACGCTGCACCTTAAGAATTTTACCATAAGAATGGGTTGCTGCTGACCCTACTCTCGTTGTTGCAGGCAAACAACTTGAGACTGTTGACAACTTCAACTATCCGATCAATGTTATTTCATCCGCTCGTAATAATGCTGACGAGGTATCTGGAGGATAATGAAGACACTTGGGGGATTAGTCACTGAGTAGGGAGCTGTAAACAGGCTCGAGTATCAACTGAAGAGGAGGTGCACAATATGTGTGCACTCAATATTTCTCTACAGTAGCACTGAGCAGCTGGACAGAAAAGCATTCATTCACACGTCTCTTGGTCATATTCCATCGGGTTTGCACTGGATACTTGGTGTGCGAGTGGAACAAGTGGTGCACTGCAAAGCATTTGTGATGAGTGTTATGCTCAGAAGCCCTTCGGTTTCGGCCGCTGTGACAGGCTAATCCGAAACGGATGCCGAATCTACAGAACAGACTTGGCGCATCTACGCGGAAAATGAATTTCAGTTACGAGTATTCTGTTACCTTTGTCTCTGCCAGACAATTTGCAACAATCGGACATATTATGTGAGCAATGCCATAGTTCAAATGCTAAAGAAAACTCTAAGTTCGCGACCAATAAATGAGGTGCTGGGTCACGTCCGATTCACATCCTGCTTAGCTAGGATTTCAGAAAGACAGAACGTGGAACCAAGGTTGCTGTGGTGAGCCAAACCGGTAGAAAAATACAGTAAAATCGGTTACAACATTGCCTGTTTTATACAGCAATAAACACAAAATCATATGGATAAAAATTTGAACGAAGCGGTGAGCCGGGCATTGCAAACATGACCACCTTGTGTGTGAACGAAAATTTCGAACTCAGGAAGATTGGGTTGTTATGCTGTCTGACCAAGGAATTAGGACCGGAGTCATCAAAGCATGAGAAAAAGTACCAGGTAAAAATGGCATTGTATACCAGATGGTTACTAGCTCCAACACCTCTTTACAAAACATTAGTAATATAATTCGAATCGCGGGTTCACCGGCATTAGCTAGGGCGGAAAACCGAAGATTGGTTTTTTCATATGACGGCAGAGTCCTACGCATTTGGGTTGATTCAATGGATAAATCAAGAAGGTTGGCGACCGCCTGAACAAAGGCAATAAAAATGTTTCGTCTACGATCGTTTGATCATATATTCCAAATACCAGCGAGGTGTCCACCGCGCTTGGCACAATTAAGTGCGGCTGATGAAGAGTTGGAGAGAACATAAGATGGCCCTGATCGCTCCGTTGAGAATGACCGGGAGGCGATGCCGGCCAAAATGAAAACTGCACGATTGTCACTGGTTGGTAATGTTTTCGGACAGAGCAATGCGTTACTACCAGGAAATAACCAATCGGACGTTGGGTCAAAGTTCAGATGCATCAAGAATCAACCAATGGTGAATCAGGTCAAAGGTCACGAACACCAGGAAGCGACCAATCAGAACTCAGGTCAGAAGGTCAACTCACTCTGCTATATAAGAGCAGGCATCCATCGCACTTCACCAACCTCCACGCTCAAAAACTATACGCTGAAACACTTACGCACTGATGATGTCACCTCGTTTGGTGATGAAACGTTTGCAACCTAAATGCCAAGCTCGGCGAACATACCAATACCAACTCAGTTTCCAGTTTATGAGTAACAGCCGGATGGGCGACATACGCAGTTGTACAAGAAAATGAACAGCCCGCACGAATCAGACACGTGCATCGTACGTTGGGTGCTTTACCAGTGCTCAGGTCTAAGGCAGTTTTACAGATGTGTACTAGTGGAGTAACTACATAATCAGAGCGTTAAAGGAATCTTCTGATAACACCATACTTCGAAAGTGCAAGATGCATACCATACAGACCAACCAATCTAGCAACGTTTACATATTCTTCGTAAGTGAATAAAGTGAAGCGATGTCGTCCGCGTACTCGATATCAGTTGTTTGAAGGCACTTTTTCTAACCGCTCTCGTCCTTATTCGGAAGAAAGTATTACCGCAACTATGAAAACAGTACTTCTGTATAACCACAGTTTCGTACCTCACCACCTAAGCACTCCTACGCGGTTAGTACTGCGGCATACAACCCGAACAATGTAACCATTTTTTGTCTGATTGTGCTTCTTTGGATTGTATGACGTG
>LOND01000842.1:48169-77735 GCA_014220965.1 Paragonimus kellicotti | reverse complement strand
CAGGGCTAGCCGTACTGAAACAAACAACACAACCTTCATGCCATGAATACAAGACACGCTAGCCACTAAGCTGTGTTTCCATCCTGATCACCCCGCAAAACAAACACGACGTGAAGTGATGAGTTAGTTGGTAAAACACAGACGACAAGCAGTCATTCATCCAGTAGCTATGATGGTAGAGAGAAAATGTTTGGTAATTTTCGTGGATACTACACCAACTTCACCATAAACGGAAGGTGATGCTATTCAGAGAAAAAGAATGGTAGCAATTATAAACTAGCGGCCGGGGACAGCAACATGAGGGACGGAATTGACAAGCTTACATCTCGGTTTCTGTAACAGCGTTTACAATCATAAAACACACTACACCCTTTTCCGTTTAAGATGTCTCAAAAGTACAAGTTGAGTTTCAACGTCGAACAGGGCTGCACGACTAATGTGTATATGGGTAGGCTCAAAAACACAAGGATTGGTTATCTCTTACAGAGTGAGAGAACGCCGTCTCGCCAGATGCGGAGAGTAAACTGTTAGCTTGCCTGGACCTAATTACCTGGGACATCCTGATTTTCTTAAACTGGAAAAGGTATAGAGAACAAGCAGGCTGGGTATTGCCAAGCTGATCAGACAAACAGTCGCAGTATCCGACACAGGTGTGTGATTCGTGGTCGCGGTTTTAACGATGAACTACTGCGAGCCCAAAACATGAGTTGTGCGACTGATGTATCCACAAAATGCTGCTCTGAGCAGCACGGCAGCCAGGAGAATACATACAACCGCCAGGAATCTCTGAAATGCCCTTAAAGATGTTTCGCCCCGAATGGCCGAAACGAAAATTCTGCAAATTCTAAACAAACCTTTCAGTTTCAAACCTTGCGTGAGATGCTACACCAATAGATTCATGTTCCCAGCTGAAGTCCTTAAGAAGAGTTAGTAAATTCACGTTCAAAACTGAGACCAATGGAAAACGGGCATATCCAAATTTTACGCCGACTAGGAAAGAGAACGGTTGCTGCTTAGAGAAATATATCACAAAATAACCTGATCAGGTCAATACATCCACCTCAGGAACTTGACACCCAATAGTAATAACCGCTGATTAGTAGACAATACTGAAAAGAATGGGCCAGATCATTACATCTAATGGAACAAAACAAGAACAGCCGTTACAAGCGACCCTGCCAGACAATCACCACCCTACATGCTTTATTGATAAATATGTCAAGACTACTGTCTTAACAGCATGGCTTAGAAGTGGTGATTTTCATCTACCTTAGTGAAGAGGTGATATTTCAGATGTCATCAGACGCAGACTGGCATCAGTTGCCAAGTGTACGTGCAACACAGCGAAGGTGGTGCTTATTGAGACGATGCCGGTATAAGCACTGTTCATGAAGGGTCCGATAGCACTAGCTGTTAACTCTAACGAAATTTGTGGGCTCACGTATACCCTATCGTCATCGCAATCATAGACAACAATACATAAGTGGTTCACACTGATGCTTAACTGCCACAAGTTGTGTGGGCTGAGATACTGCCAGGACGCCCAGACCTAGACAGGAGAACGATTAGGGTTCTCAACCAAAGCCTTTGGCTCAAAAGCCTGTACCGCAAGGCAGCGGTTGGGTGGCAATGTACCAGAACTGGTACTTTTCCGGAAAAAGATGCCAACCTTCTTCCAACCCCCAACCTGGAGGACCTAGGAGACTGTCGTTTGTCAGACCTCTACCTATTGGCCTGCCTGGCATGAGTGACTGTCGGTGTGGTGATCACACCGTCCAGTTTAGCCCAATAGGTCATCGAGATGCGCAAGCCGTCACACCACGTCAAGGTCCAGTCCCTTGACCCCTCGAAGTGGATGTCAGCCGTACGCTAACGCAGCCGGGAACATGGATCAATAAGTATATCGGTAAACAGCTTAGCGAATGAAAATGCATAAAAAGAATACAAATACGCATGAAAATAATGAAAATAGTTTAAATGCTGTTTTCGTACAGAATGTTGCAGAGGTTGATGGAGATTTTCACCATAGACGTAGCCGATACTTAACGGTATGGTAGAGTGCAATATTTCAACAACCTGGCGATGAGTAATGAAACTAGTGGTTTGATACACCAACTCAGAGATTAAGATATATACACGATCTGTCCGTAATTTATCTAATAGTAAGTAGGCCTCAGAAACCTCACCTTAAATTTGGCGATGATAATATGCATTTATAAAAAAAAGTCCAACTTTAAACTCATTTAGGTGGTAAGCTTTAGTCAAACTGCTCCTTCGAGTGGTTAAGATAACACGCGATCCGTCGACCCGGCACATGGCTTAACGGAACGTTGAAATCTGGACTGATAAAACGAAGATTCTGGAAATGCAACTAAACCACATGACGCCAGATCGCTGAAAGTAACAGTTTAAGCCCACAGACTACGCCTTTCCGATGGTGTTTGTTGTGACCATTACATCCGGTAAATTAGGTACTGCTTCGTCAGTGGAACATCGGTGAGCAGAGTAGACTGAGTACAAGTTGTAATATGACACAAAAGGTTATAACCGGTTAATTGTAACCGAATTACGGAAGCCTGTTCGAAAATCACATAAGGTGTACTTACACAAACCTTTTCCTCATTAAGGTCAACTGGATGACCCATGAAACCCTCCACGATCCATGGATGCCGACGCAGTTCATCTATTTTGATGCGCTTCTTCGGATCCACACACATCAAATGTGACAGCAAGTGTCGACTAGACTTACTCAAACTGTCCGGGACGGTAAAATGACCTTTCTAAATAAAGGAAACAGTTATGAATGACGAAGTCAAAAAGACCGTTACCCCAATCTTCTTAGAAAGTTCTTCCGGTTTCGTAGGGTCAAATGGGAGACATCCACAAAGAAGGGCATACAAAATGACGCCCAATGACCACATGTCTGCCTGAACATGAAACAGCGATACGAATGTGAATAATACTAAGTAACATAAACGTTTTAACCGGATTGCCACAAGAGAGATGAATACAACAAAATGGAGATCAGAATAGCTGCGCAAAAATTAACAAAGTTCAACGACTGCTTTAGTTTCCAAGCCGCAGAACGCCTGCTGCCAGGCGACAGAGGAGATTGCAAAGAAGCTAGATTTGGAAAACGTCCAAAATCATACAGAAGTAGTCCAGGTAACCGGGGAATAGGCCAGCAAAAGTGTGACTGACAGTTAACGTCGGTAAAACGGTTAGTTGACCAGATGTGAGGTGAATAACCACGGGACTGGGCGTGATTAATTTCACAGCCATTAGGGATGGTACAAGACAATGGATTGTTGCATACTTAACGCAGTATAAATCGCTTCTGTCTGTGGGCTCAAAACAAGGCCAACCGTGTACATCTAAGTAAACAGCACATAGAATGAAACCTTTGTTTCTCTAGTCAATCCGAGTTATGTTCATGATTGCTAATGGCAAGCAACCGTAATTTTTAGCCAGATTTGTTCAGGTGATAAACGTTTTACAGAGTGTGGGTAAAATAATTTAGAAACAAGACCGATAGGGATTGTAACCAAGTCTAAAAAAGCATGAATCAAAAGAACTAACTCAGGAAGACACCCGTTCATTCACAACGACCATGATCCGGATGAGACGCTATTGTGGCTCAAACTGCCTTTCACCCCACATAACATGGAAAACCTCATAACAGGCTTATCAAAAGAAAAGGGAAAAAACTGGATAAAATAAGACCGAACCGGATATACAAGAATGCCACCGACTGCAACTAGCCGCCATCTCAGATAGTGTTTCGTACCAGCGAAATGAGTGAATTGATTGGGTCCTCAATCCGGCAGACGACATCTATCCAGTTTATTCAACGGGGTCTTCACAAGGTCTTTACACTTTGTGACCACGTTATGGCATGATGACCCCCAGTTTTACCAAACTGCTGGGATTCTCACTGGATAATGGTCAATGCGATAACTGCTCAGGTGGTATCCGGATTGGGTGGCCCAAACACTGTAGGTTGTACACTTGTGTTAAATGATAAGTTGACCATTTATCAGTTTTTAAGAATTGGCCTAGGTGAGTTGTTGCATTGCTCACGCATCTGAGGTAGACTAACTGGTCGAAACAACGATGGTAAAACACAGTTATTCCGTTGATAAATTCGCCACAGAAAGGCTATTTTTCTGGAACATGCAGGAAAATAAACCGCACATAAGCACTGGGCATTCCTTTCAACGACAACCGAAAGTTTTCGCAACGTCACAGATGGTACAGAATGATGAAACAACAGGCGTTTTTGATATATTCACTGACGTCTCGTCAGCGATATTACAAGCTGATAAAGTGGTGCTATCCTAGTACGTGAAACGGTCCACAATCTCCGGTGGAGTGCTTGCAACAAAGAACGTGGGAGTGGGAACACCTCAGCCCTGGAGCAGCAATTTGCAACTTGAAGATGCGAAGCGCGTTATATACAGACTAACATGATTAGCTACCTTGTTCAGCATGGTCTACATATCATTCGTAGAGCAGCTAATCAGGACAATGGCACTAGCAGTCCACGTCGACCAGCTCAGTGGCAAGGAGAAACTCAACTCTAAGATCACTGGATTCTTCAGGCGTGTCTCCCGGAATGCAGCTCATACCAAGTTGGAATAGGAAGGGAAAAATCTGAAATCTTTAATGAACGCGATCGGAACGGCTGACCCCCGAGAAAGTTTTACGTAAACTCTGACGGTGGCTGCAGGATGGGTAAACAATTATCTTGCCAGGTTCACGTATTTATTTGAAACCCATCCACGAAGACAGTCCCAGAAAACACAACGAGAAACCGAATCGGAGGTAGCTCCTAGGTCAGGAAGGACCACCATCGTCGCAGGGTAAAATGTGTTCGATGTGCTCACGATAGGATTGGAATTCTGTCCGTTTTTTACGTACCTGGCTTCTCGTGGGTTGAGCAAAGTGCCATAATACGAAGCCAGTCAGTAACTTGGAAACAAAATGAGGCTACACTGATGTCTCAGTGGTTGTCACATAGTCCTCGCAACTCCTTTTGGAAGACGAGAACAACTGTTGATAAGCCATAATCACGAGGTGCCTTCCCAGTTTTCCAAATTGCTTCGCTAACTTTGATATCGGCCCCTCTCCATTAGCTTTGAAACGAGAGGTAGACAGACCTGGATATGAAGCCTTGTTGTGGCACACCAACCTGAGCTTCAGGGCCACTGTCGCCTTCGGCGTAGGATATTCTAAAAGGCGATGGCCGACCACTCTGGTCTCGGATTAAGCCACTTCCTTATTATGGTCTACGCATCCGTGAAGTCAGTGAGGTAAGGTAATGATAAGTGAACCACCTTTTCCAATTTTCGTCTAACGGAAAATTAACTCAACTAGGATCCAGGAGAAACTGCACTCTGTCATTCCTACATAAAAAGCTTGCCTATCTCCTTCGACAGTTTGAGATAGTAAAGCCTACGTTCTTTGCATGAGTTTTTAATTAGTCTGAGTCGCGAAAATTCTGCAGTCAGGACTTCACAGCAAATAATCCCTGAGGAATTGGTAAAAGGGTCAAAGGAGGCGGAAAACACGCCACAATATATGATAGGAAAATATGGGGCTAAGGTGGAGAAAGAAACGACGTAGAGGGAGAAAGAACATTACGTCGGTGTATAGAGAGACTCGCACCTCCAGCGCAAACGACTTCTATTCTTCGTCCTTACAAGTGTCCCTCGAATTCTAGCTGGGAAGCCGAGAACGTCCTACTGAAGCAAGCTCCGATGTGAATGTCTTCATGCCCCGAACCATAGTCACACGCTGGCCACCAAATTGTCGCTTCCAGCCTAACCCTCTACTGCCAAACAAAGAACAACCCGATAAACGGTGAGTTAGCATTCTCAAGATGCAGTGAAGCCAAAACAAACTGTGGGACGAGATTATTACACCGAGGGAATGGCAGAGTTTGTCTTTCTCAAAGACATGATGGCGAACTTAGTCATTACTGACAAGGTGTTCCTACCACACGCTATTACTGCTTCGGATAATGTTTTGGGCTCTCTATAAACGTTCGCAGATTGGAGGAATGCTTTCTGCATATTTCATGCTTGGAAGCAGACCAAAACCATAAAATTCGTAGTTTGTCAAGGTGTATAGTAAGATTTCGTCAATTGCAAAGTTGGATGGGAAGAGGAGAGGTCACACAACATTGCCGGACCACACTAGAAATGCTGATGGTCAGCGATACGTTGCTGAGCCATAAACTAGTCGGATGCTTTAAGGCCCTCGGTGTACTTCTCAAGCAAACCTCTCCTCGACAGGTGTCCTAGAGTGCATATTCGCCAACTGAATCAAAGGCCCTCTGATGTTGGAAAGACAACAATTTTCTGTTCTTGACACAAATAACGGAGTTCAAGCATCTGATGGAGTGTGAAGACGTGATCAATGTAGTTGCGGCCTAGGTGAGACCCGCATATGTTGCTCGCGAGTTTCTCTAAATTTAGGAAATGCAATGACAGTATGCAGCTGCGGTGCACTAGCAAACGGGGCTTTCCGGAAAATGATTTTATCAAACCCGAGTTATTTGGAACGACTTTACCCATCCAGAGTTTCTGGAGCAGACCTGTCAACCTTTTGCCTATGGCTAGGCTTCCATTTGTAAAAAGGGCAGAAGAGAATGCGCCTGGGCAGGAAATTTGACCTCAAGCAAGACAACTGTTTCGGAAGGCAGATAAAACGTCAACAGACTAATGAGCACAGACAGAACCCAAAGGCGTAGTCGGTGGCACGGATGGTCCGGTGAACTGCTGTTAGAAATGCTAATCCCAGCTTCCTAAGCGTCACTACAGGCTGTAGATAGGCTTACCATTGGCTTCGCAGATTACCTTGGTCACATCTGGTATCCTACATTCATTCGCATGAGATAGGAAGCGTTTGGAAGCTCCCGACAACAACGGCTTGTTCCGTCTCGATAGAGCGTTATTTTCACAAGGCATCACGAACATTTCATAGTCGCCTCTGGAGTTCAAAGTGAACAGCCTTATAAACCGAATCATATCGGGCACTGGACTATTCCGTCGAACGTCAAGAAGCTGTAAGGGTCGCATAGAGACCCAACGGTTGGCAGCTGAACCAGCGGTAGTGTAACACGAGGGATTACCGGACGTATGCACTGTATGCCATAGATATGCCCAATGTGCTTCAAGTTCGTCTGGTGGGTGGGGTCAAAGACTAAAGGCAAGCACATTTTGATAAGTGTACAGCGCTTGTATCTCTGCTGGTTTAGATACATCAATTTGGTGTTGACGTCGAAGTGGCCTTCCACCAAAGCGCAGACCAAACTTGGCATATGGCAGTACATGATCGGAATCTACACAAGTGCACCAGTTTGATAGGTAGTCTCGGAAACAACCAAGCTACCGATAGCTGACGGTTGTGGTTAACCTGCGTCCACGATTAGTTTCGTGATGGAAATCGCCAGGTAGCGCACTCACGTCTAGAACGTCAAAAAGTAGTACTCGTCAGAAACAGACCGTTATCAGCACAGAGCTGCAACAAACGTTACGCCGATGTTTGCTCGAACAGCACCGGTGGAGTGTGAGCCACTTAAGTCACGGTCGTCAGCATTTATTCTGTCTACTTCAACGTCTAACTATCCAGCCATTATTAAAATGTATGCACCGCGTGGTGTACGGAAGGTTAATGAGCACGAAAAAGATACGTGTAACAGCATGATTCAGGTTCAAAGTATAGGTCTAAAATACTCGACAGTTTCAAAAAATGGCGCCACTCTTAACTGACTGTTAATGGTTTGGTCCGTGCCCCTGAATGGGATAAACACTGGGGTCCTCAGGAGATATGATACTTTCTTCTAAGTTAAAATAGGGTACTCGAAATATGCGGGTCGCAACATGCACAATGACAACCGTGTTGTGCTTAGACATCGAAAGCACTACTTAGATGACGCTTTCGCATGGGACAAGACGATCAAAATAAGCGTTAAAATCGAACGAAGTCGTCTGGGTGTTTAAGCTGTTTCTGGGGGAACGATAAGGGTGCCAAAGGACGTATACTTAGTAACACCCAAACAACTGTCTACTGAAGCGTACGTCGATAAAGTAAGCATATAATGCTTTTAAGATATCCGTCGGCAGTCAGTAATAATGTACTAGGTCTGACAGAACGCATATGACAGTTGACTGGAATCCAATTGAGTGCGTACTGCTCAGTTTGAAACACTGTGCGACCCCAATTCCAGCGAGACCACGAGGTTCACTTCTGTTGTCACTAGACTGTTTAGAGGGGAAATTAATTGATCGTGGTCAAATCGTAAATTCGCACATCGGAGAGGCAGCATACGGCATGCACAAGATTTGCAGAGGTGCTCGCCGGAGCAACTCGCCGGGTTACTTGTTAGAGTGTGCGGACTTTAAAACAACTATTGCGTACCAGTTGTCTTGGCTTTAGAAAACAATTACCACCCAAGGGCAGAAAAGCTGGCGAGCAAATAAGGTGGAAAATTAGTAGTGGCTGAATAGTGTCACTGCACGCAAAACAGGTTCGTACATTTCTCGGTTGTACGCGGCGAAAAACAGCAACTATTCGAGATGGCCTTCAAGCGTGAACCTGACCACTTGGCATCACAATACAACAAACCACTATATGCGATTTGACTATAACAGATGCTATTGAGGCTTATGATGGCAGATTTCAGGCTAGATACAAAGCATCTGTATATATATAACAGTGCTTCTCACTCAAATCATCTGACATCAAGTGTCCCACAAATCCCAGGGTAGTCGGATTAGGCGAACTCCCTCCAGCACTTTTAAAACATGAAAGCCTAGTTCAAGTCAAAGTGCTGACGGCTCCGTTCCAGAAATTCTAGAGCGGAGTTGTGCTGAATGAGTGGGGTCTGGCTAACATCACCTCAAGTTTAGAAAAAAAGATCAAGCAATTCGAGTGCAAGCCATCAAGAGATTAGACTGATTAGCACCGCATCGATGCTGTCTGCATCGTCCATTTGAGTTGGGGGCATGAAGGCTCTGATGTCAAAGATTGCTCGAGTGGGACGTTACGGGTTTCCTGGATAGGATTTGAGGGTTTACGAGCATCTTGGATTTTGGACGCCGTCCAACAACATAAAATGTAAATCAACGGAGCTCGTGTTGTGAATACTTATGCTACAATCCATGATGCTTTCCCCAATACCTTTATTGTCTTCACACTGTACAACCCACAATAATCCACCCAGTGCGGCTGTCCAAATCGATTACACCCGTATATTTTGGTAAATTTAATGACCGTTTTGTCAAAATATCACATGAATTCGAGCAGCCTGTTTGTACTGAGTTTTACGAGTCGACAAACACTCTCAACTAGGTTGTTACAAACCATTACATGTCTGCTCCTGCGGCTGTCTTTTTTTATTGTTCTATAACTGACAATATCCATTGTTGACGTCTAACTTCGTACACAGGAACTGACTACAGAAATGAATCAAAAAAACGTTTGCTGTCTTCCTTGTATCAACCATAATGAAGTGTTTTTGGTGGTCGCACTTTAATACACAATTCTCATAATGCTGATTTTTCATCTACTTCTGTTTCAGATAAGCTGATAATTTGCAAATCCCATCCAAGAGTCGAAAACACAACCCACTCTGTGCCTTGCTAACTTGATGTGCTTTTTCTGAAAACTATTTTCCAGGGTCAATAACAATACACAGGGTCAACGTCCTCAGTATAGTTTCATTGTAAGTAGTTTGATGGCGAGAATAGGATAGGATATTATTTAGGTGAACTACTCCAACGTCTGCTGAAAACGACGCGCACAAGAGAACTAAGTAACTTGACAGCAAAGCACCTGCATAGGTTGGAATATTTGGATAAACCGATATTAACAGAACGAATACAAGATGTGGTAAGGAAGAGTAAAGGTATATAGCACACAGGATCACAAACAAACTACGCAAAAGCCTGCGGTAAACATTCGAATCTGCTAACATCCACTAATGTTCCTTACAAAACGTACTAATCATGCGACAAGTATGAGTCAGCTTGAACGAGTACAGTGCAATTAAAAGATTCTTCCCAAACTGATGAGGTTGAAAAGTATTAAAAAAAATGACTACACAGGGACGGTGGAAACTAGATCCTGTTAGTACACTGCTTGCTGGGATAGTTTTAAAAGTACACAATAAAGCAAACGTCGAAATCTAAATAGAAACCGCTCCAGCGATTTGGTTCTATCGTGTATTAGATAGACCGTTAAAAACCATGCGAAAGAACCAGTAAACTGGTTTCTGCAAGTTTGAGAAACCAAACATCGGCGAAAGCTCAAAAGTAGGGTTCACTGGGTATTGGTTTACTGAAGGGCATGTGTTGCTCAGAACGGATAAAAAATGTAATATGTCAAATGTCACTCTCTTTACCACATCCTTAAGGGACCCATTACGTACATGATTATCAAACATCTTACGATTTCGGAAGTAATACACTGTTAAATGACAGAATTGCAGCTGGACATACTGTAACACAATGAATAAATTGAACAAATTAAATGGTTTATTAAGCAGTTAATCGATACGCCCTCACTTGAAGCATGTAGACTTACGAGGGATCTCATGCGCCAAGTCAAATTTGCCATACCCAAACCCCATGATCCGGCAAACAGCCAACATCATACGTGTTACCAGTATAAACACGGAAAGCAACAACTTTACATTTTTATTGGCGCAACTTGGCACAAGTGCCCAGCGAGAAAGCCCAACATAACACGGCTGAAAATGAGTTTAATTGCAAGCAGAATGTTTAAAAATCACAAGTGACGTAAGAAATACCAGCGGGTCACATACTCAGAGTAATCAGACTGATATTTATCTCAGACTTGTGAGGAACTTACAGCGCTTCCACAGTATTCTTTATTGGCTAGAACTTCAGGTGCAGCATACGCGAAAGAGCCACAAAAAGTGTTCAGCATGGTGTTCACAGTGTTCTGCGTACAATAAATTCAGTCGGTGCAGACTTACTTTGGCACACAAACCGAAATCAATTATTCGCACATTCTGATCATTATCTAACAGAATGTTTTCCTAAGACAAATGATAATAGACAGCAGCAAACAGCACATACTGGCTTCAAGTCCCGATGGGCGTAGTTCTTACTGTGTATGTAGCCAATAGCTGAAACGATTTGCCGGAAGATTACTCGAGCTTCTACTTCTGAAAGATGCTCTTTTTGTAAAATATAGTCAAAAAGCTCTCCGCCCGGTAGGTACTATAGAAATAGTAGTTGCTGTATAATGAAATTACCTCGACGACCAAATAAAAGTAATACTGCGTCTCCACCACCTGATAAAGCTTGTATATATACTTGTGATTGAGTTGCTTTAACGCCTCAATTTCACTACGAACCCGGAATGCATCAGCCTTTAACATATTTAGAATGTACGGGAACATACCCCAAGTTTCCGTTTATCCAAAATCTTTATAGCGACTTTTTGACGTGTGATTGCGTGTATAGCAATATACAAGAGACCGAAGGAACCCTCAGCAAGCGGCTCGCAGAAAAAGTATAACCCATTAAGGGCTTTCGGCGCAATGAGTGGCATTATAAAAAGGCGCAATATATTCGTATCCCGCGCCTTTTACGTCAATCTATTATTTCGACGATCGGTGACACAGCAAATCTATGGATCGATGGACTAATGAACTGATAAAAGAAGTAGTAAAAACTTGTCCTTGATAGTTCTATATCTCGTGTGGAACCACAGTGCCAGGCACCGTAATGTACACATATGAAAAACAGGTAGAGCAAGTTTTAGTCAGTCAGCGGTTTATACATTCGCTCGATTAGCTGGAATCCGAGATACCTGCATTCAGTCAGCTCGTTCATTTTGTATCAAAGTGTTGCTGCTTTGGATAGTTATCGTTTCTGACAAGACGATGACTTTCATAGCGAATGGGAAGGCAGTTGAGGGTTATAGCGTGGTGTAGTAACATTATCTCTAATAAATCCGCGCCTCATCTTTAGATACATAAAGGGGTACTACAGCACTGTTCATATGTGGTGCAAAGTGACACGCTACTATCTGCGCCTAATATCGCGATATTGCGATTCGATAAAAGGGTTTAGGTCAAATATTTAAACTTATGATTAGGTTGCACGCAAATTTCGTCGATAGTGTGCCCGTAGCTCATCATTTGTGTCGTAGATACAGTGAGTGTAATGCTCACAGAGAACGCGTCACTCGTGCGCCATTGGCTTTATGATATGTATCTTATTGGTGTTTTAAGTGTGGTAGTGGTATAGTACTACAGATCTGCGAGATTATATGAAATACAAAGCGACCAGAATAACTCACGCACATACATATTTTCAGAAAAATGCAGAAATCCTTTGAAATGATTACCAGAGATACAGCCGACAGAGAGGGGCACATCGTGATGGTCACTGGTCCCTAACCATGGTCTGAGGAAATGCGTGAAGCAGTATATGGGAAATGAATCGTCGCGGATTCGAGAAACGTCAAACGGATGCGGGTAAACAATTTTATTTAACAAATAGTACGTGATTCTTCAAACTGCCGTGGTTGGTTTGGAAACTGTACGCCAAGTACGATCAGCAGCTATTATGTCTCTTGTAGTGAGATCACCTTCGACGTCCCCAAAATCCTAAACTCCCTGCGACGTGAGAGTTGCCTTACCAGTACCACCGTGCCTGTTCACATTATCTTGTGAATGTAAATTTACTACAAACCACTAACATCAAAGTTAGTGTTGGCGTAGGTATCGCAGTCTTAGTCGTGACTCTATAATGAATCCGCGCCATCTCTGCTACTATAGGCTACATTCACTAGGATAACAATGTTTAGCTGTCACCGTTGGGAACGCCGCCCAACCATTCTGACGCTTGTTTGAATTCTGAAGGTCGACTGAAGTTTCCGTCGACATTCGTCCTCTCTGGCGGTTGCCGTGCGGTTGTGCTTGAGGTTCTCTCACGTCCAACTCCCTAGCGCCTTTAACTGTTGCGTTGAAGTCTGCTTGTGAACGGTGAGTAAATCAATAAAAAGTTTGTTTGCAGATTCGCCGTCTTCTCACTACGACTTCCGTTCCGCGTTAACATAAGGCTGGGAAAACCTTGGGCGTACGAACCTAGGAACTAGCATCGCAATACTTTCCTCAGGCCGGTACATACGATTTGATTGGATTGTAGTGAGATCACCTCCGGAGTCTACAAAATCCTGAACTTCCTGCTACCTGAGAGGTGCTTGACCAGTGCAACCGCGCATGCTCACATTACCTTGTGAACGTAACTTTACTACGAACCACTAACGTCAAAAATAGTGTGTTGGGGGTGTGTATCGCAGTATTAATCGTGGCTGTATAATGAATCTGTAACGGTTCAGTACCCTGCGCTAAACCGGATGTCTCAATCCTAGCCATCCATTCGCTCCACATCTGGTCAGGAGACCACACGTTAACTGTCTCGCTCACTCACATATCTCTGGCCTATTCTCAAGGCCACAGACATTACGCGCTCCACAGGACATTGGGTGATTCAGCAGTCCCTGTCTACCCTGCACGCACACGCCACGCCAGACGTACTTCATCTCCACTCACTTGACAGACAGCGACCCCTTTTCGCCTCAACACCGCAAAGAGCAAGGCCACATGCACGTACACACGTACTCATCAACTGGAGCCAACTCGCGCGCGTTAACACACTCATGGACGCATGCACGCGAAGACGACTAAATTCCCAGGGATACAACCTCTCATACCAAGTCTTGGACGGTGAACAAGTCAGCAACGCGCAAAGCCAACGGACACGAGGACGTGAGCTACACCACAACTGTACAGCTCCACATCGCATCCACGTGATCCTGTCCCTGCAACACAGCATACATCTGGATATTGTTATCCACACTGTTATCAATCTGGACATTATTTTGTATTGTACGTGAGTCTCCTGGCTTGTCTATTTTCTAATCATTTTCCTGTTTATGCCTATTCGTATTATACAACTTAATACTCAACTGTGTACCCTTCTTTTGTTATATGTAGTTAGTGTTAGGTCGTAGTTATTTATCTATAGCCCACACCACAGCACTACGTAACAAGTCCGCGCCGTCTGTATTGCTGTAGGCTAAATTTACCAGGATAATGTTTTAGCTGTCACCGTTGGGAACGCCGCCCAACCAGTCTGACGCTTGTTTGAATTCTGAAGGTCGACTGGAGTTTCCGTCGACATTCGTTCTCTCTGGCGGTTGCCGTGCGGTTGTGCTTAAGGTTCTCTCACGTCCAACTCCCTAGCGCCTTTAACTGTTGCGTTGAAGTCCGCTTGTGAACGGTGAGTAAATCAATAAATAAAGTTTGTTTGCAGATTCGCCGTCTTCTCACTACGACTTCCGTTCCGCGTTAACATAAGGCTGGGGAAACCTTGGGCGTACGAACCTAGGAACAGCATCACGGTATGACTATTCGGCCGGCAATCTCACACGAACCTGGTGAAGTTACTAAGGAGCTTTCCCGTCCATGCTGCAGATGGGTCATTGTAACCATCCCTGAATTGGCCGATTCGCTGTTTTGTAGCTACCTCGTAGTGATGGGTTGAAGTTGAGGTAGACGGCACCTAGATAACTTGCGGTTTCATTAGATAAGTTGGTGCGATGTGTGCTGTGCAAAACGCACTCCGAATCTCGCGGGTGTTCAAAGATCGCTACCTTCCGGAACGAGAGCAAAAGTCAGTCCACGTGGCACAAAGCAAATCTCAGTTTATTGAGTTTCTATTGGTTATTTTATAGACAAGACGCATCAGTAAAATGAAGAATTACGATTGGTACTGACGCTTTAGCTTTCTTATTGGTTGGCTTAACTCCGCTTGTAGCTCGTTTGTTTTAATGCGTGACGCACTTAAACAACTTGTTTTACTCCGATGCTCGTTATGAAAAAATGCGATGATGGAGCAGCCCGCCATTCTGATTGGTCCCCGTGCTGACATACCGGTCTGTTCGCGTTGTCGAAACTGATTGGCCGTAGACTTCTGCGAATCACTGGTTGACTTCGTGTTAATGTGTATGCCCAATCCAATCTCTTTACAACGAGTACTCGTAGAGTCCCCGTCGAGTGAAGCGTGTGCAAACTTGCTGTCAGGTATGGACAGACTTCACTTGTTCGATCAGCGCCTGAGCACACCAAGGCCAGTCTGCAATTCATTGAAATCACAGACATTTGAGAATTTTACAAATTTGTCAACTTGGGGAACATCGCTAGAACTGTTTTTGGCAGACCTTTAAAGTAAATAGAAAACAGTGAAAGACAGAAAATGAATGTTGAAGGCCTCTGACATACATCAGGGAGGGAGGCAAAAGATCCGGCCATGTTCACATAAAAACCTGGTCTCCGGCCCCATGAATCTGGCGAGTTCAATATCGAATTTTTCTGTTCGTTTCTGTTCTTCAATTGTTAACGTTTTTCTTATAGTTAGCACCTTATTAAGGACTAACTCACCTGTACGACCACGCACTTTCCAACTCGGAATCGTCCGCTCAACAGCTAAAATTTACTAGATACTCGCTGCATCACGAACTTGACAACGCATGAACCAGAATGTCAATAGATATTACGAGCAGTCTAAGCGTAACTGGACAAATCATCAGACATCCAGGATTATCATCTACTTCGAACCATGTGAAGTGTTTAGGTCATCCGAGTTTTCTGCCAATTCGGGGATAACAAGGAAGTGGGGTCGATCATCAGAGAGATTACGTATTCTTCGGGGAATATACAAGCGAGAAGGGAAGACATACAGTTTGGGCGATGCCAGTAATCGTAAACCTTTTGAATTGTGTTTTTAAGAGTCCGATTGTTCCAGTTCACACAACGACAGTCAAGAAGGGTTAAACCGCGGTGGAATTTAGCCACCTGACTGGAGTACCAAACTGTAGTCTTCCAGTGGCCATTGTAGCCAGTAATAGATCGGATCGAAGATACCAGCTAGTGCACACCCGATCGAAATGGTGGTTTGTTGACCAAAAGTTTCATTAATCAACTTTCGTTAACGATGTTTGTGTCAAGTAAAGTTTGAATTAGAACATAAACCTGCACTGTGGAAACTCCACATACGGAACCCACGCGGTGCAGCTTATCAACGTTCGAGATATAGCCAAGAACAAGCTTTGACAACGGGAATCAAACCCTGACGACCATTTACACCTGGTGTACAACCAAGTCACCCGTGGTGGTTACGTGAGGAGAACACCGAAATCCTAGGGACATCCAAATTTTGCAGATAGAACGTTTCCATCAGACATGTTGTAACTCCCTTTAAAAGTGTGCCTTGGCCACGCATTGAAAGTCCTAGTCACAGCATATCACTCTCATCGGGCTACGGAAGTCCCTTGGTGCTCTTGCCTGTTGGGGAACTCCGAATGGTGGCGATTGTGGAGCCAATATTCTCCATCAGCAGGAGTCAGTGTGACACGCAGAGCACTCGTGGACTTCCAATCTACTCTCAGTGATGTGTGATCGAAGTCAGGTCATCGTCGTAGGAAAGATATTAATACTCGCTCCATAAACCTACCTCCCATATTCTGGAATTGTATGGAACAAATTTGAACAGTTCATGCACATGCGGCTGAGAGTCCGACTATATAAGAAAAGAGATAGAAAGACAAAAGGGTCTTGTGAATGACGCGTCACGGCTTGGGCAGGAGACGCGGTTTACAGATACACAGTGATGGAATTTCCTTGCCTGGTAGCCTCCAGATACTTCCCAGGATGTCTGGATCGCCTCGCAACGGCGTTTGCATTAGTCGGCGTCCTTCTGGAGTGATTCATCTACTTTTGATTTGCCGAGACTGCCGCCTATTTTGGCCACTTAACTTCTCAGGGCACCAGGGTGTGATTTGCCGTTTTGAATCCCCAGAACTCTGTGTTGCTCGTCACGCTAGGGCGGGTTTTAAACCGGCAAAACTTGAGCCCACCGAAGGAACGTGCTGGAAGAGCCAACCAGGTATGTTATGTTTGGAATGCAAAGGGCGAACTCAACGGGTCTTTCTTATCACCCAATTTGGGGATGAAGTTTCTCAACCAGCCTGCTGAGTGGAGCGGAGCTAGAGAGTCGAGGGACATAAACAAGCTGGTTCCTATATAAACGTCACTGCCGCTCGGCCTCTGAGGATTTGCGGGTGATCAACCGCGAGAAATCCGGGTTTGGTGTATCCTGCCAGCTACACAAAGGAAGGGAGGAACAAACATCTCAGAAGGGAAACTAGGTCCTTTCGGCCTCAATTAAAGCATACAATCTGCCTTGGTGTGCGCTCTGCAGATCAAGCATACCCGTGGTGCTTCTCTTGACGGTAAAAGTAAGGAGAAGTCCAAGTGACGTTCTGGTGACCTCAGCGCTCAATCTACTCGAGGAACCCAAAGTAGTTATTTCCTGAGCAAGGGACGTACTTCATACACACATAGTTTGGCCGCCTGAAGAGGGTATAATCTAAAACTGTTTCCACATGACTTCTTTTCTCCCACGGATATTTCAGCCGATGAGATTAACAGAAGCATCCTTCATTTGTGTTGTAGGAAACGTCATTTTTTCTTTACCGCGTCAAGTCCGAAAAGAGCGCCGGTTACGCATTTGCTGTGAAAGTTCAACTTCCTCTCTTCGTATCGGACAGTGCCCTTTATTTTCGCTTACGACAGAATTTCGTGCAGTAAGAAAAAGCAATTGAAGAAGGCAATATAGCACAATGTTCGTCTTTGATGCCACTGTATAATAATAATAATAATAATAATAATAATAATAATAATAATAATAATAATAATAATAAATAATAATATATTTCTCAACGCATTCGTGAGAGACACGCTCGGATGTGCGCGATCATGACAGATAATTACAGGCGTTACAAATCAACAAATGTTTACATTGTAAGACAAACATGAAGTCTGCTGACAAAAGAATGCATAATCAGACAGAGATAGGTTGCGGTTTACGAAAGTTTGATACACACACCAGTAAGAGAAATAGTTCGCTCATTCCACAGATTCTGTTCAAAAGATGAGATGTTACACTAATTTTTCTTATACAAGGTTATGTGGGGGACGATGTTTCAAATATTTCAAGGTCATGCCGGGAAATACGTGCAAATGCATCTTCGAGGGATTCCGCCATTATTTGACATAATTGGCTACGGAAAAATTTTGAAGCAATTCGGCTCGGGCAAGGGAGGACGGGAATTTCCAAAATCCGGCGAAGAATTGAGCAAACTCCAGCGCAGGACTTCTTCGATTGTTCCAAAACGTCAAAAAGTTGAAACTCTCGCGAACTGCTCGGTCAATACGGGGTTTCCAACGTCCATTCATCGCGGAAACTTTCTCCGCATAACATGGTACCAGTGGAGGCACACATGGCGCTGCGTGTCGTGTTGGACCGTCATACAGTTCCAAAATTGATTGCATACACTGGAGGCTTGCAGCTAACAAACACCTCTCCGTCTGGTGTAAGTTACTGTGATAGAAATACGGAAAAACTGTGGCAGGGCTTTGATAGTCAACCGCTAGAATGACGGCAGTTACTCATTACAGATTCAGTGATAAGGAAAAACGCTTACCACACATTAATTGTTATGCTCAGGCTACCTGTTGAACAAAAAAGTGAATTCACAGTGGCAGAACCGGAATCTCTACGAGAGTCCAATTTACCCCCATCAGTAATGGTAAACGTGACTTCGTTACAGCGACTTCTGCACGACCCCAAAGTGCCACTCGCGGAGGTGTTGTTCAACATTTAGTTGTGAAAATTTTTGTTATAGTAAAGGGATGGATTCACAGTGAGGAAGACGCATAACTGAAACAAAATACTTGAAATATATGATCCATTCGATACAGATAAAAGTAACAGGATGTATCAAAGCAAGTCTACGACTATGATCACGTAAATGTGAACATGCTTCCTGAAGTTCAGACTTTCGAATGCCTGAAAGTTGCACACAAACACGCAAAACTGCAGCCAAAATCGTTTTTCTGACAGTGATCCTCATTTAACCGTCTTGAGTCAATAAGTTAATGACCGTCGTCCAGTATTTTGCACTAGCACAAATGAGTAAGAACTGATAGTTCGTTCTGGTACGTGAGGGATTAGAAAGCGTCTGCTAGGATGGCCGTAAACTGACATGCTTCGTGAATGTCGTTCCTTCGTGGAGCTTGTACTGCCTCAGACGTGAAGTTAACCAGATTCGCCGTCAGAATCAGCTATGTCCATCTTATTGCTGTCTCGCTTTTTGTCCAACGGAAATAAGAACATGATACTGATAACGGATTCAGACGAACAGGTCTGCCAAATAATAAAGGCATTCGTGAACTGAGGAAGTTACAAGCTCGATCGTTTCCTAAAACACCGGTCACTGTAATCAGCAGGAAGGCTACCCTCCATGGGACCGATAACGTTTGAGGAAAATTTTCCGAAGGCTTACCAATCGCGTACACATCCATTCAAACTGGGTTACGTTTTTTCGCCTTATTTTCCAAGTTCTACCTGTGACTTTTTTTCGGCCGAACTTCAGTTTGTCCCTTATAAATATCCCCGGATAAATGGGCCGGGTCCAATGATTCCATTTCTACCTGTTTTGTCGGGCACGTCCGCTGACCGTGGACTACAGAAACGGCAACCTATTAGTTACTACACAAAAACCTGCAGAGTATTATCACATTCCTACCGTATCTTAACCACGGGGTCATACATTCACAAAAGGAGGAATATTCGAGCAATTTCAGAGGTTGACATCTTCTGTAACAATTGTGAGCAGACCTCGTACGTTTGCCTGCGAGATCAATTCCAGAAATACACTTACCGATTGAGAAGCAAGCTTACTAGACAACGGTTGGCAGAAAACTGAAGAGAGAGAAAAAAAGATAAGAAGAGGTTAGTGGGGATTAGTAGTAATGTGCACCGCCTGGGTGGCCAAGATGACATCCGAAGCTTTTGCTGATTGAGTTGGCTCTCATGACTTGAAGTTAGTTCGCAGATGTCGCATGCTCAGGAGCAGCATTCCACGTTGTGCAGACATGTAGCGAGGAAGAGCTATTCCCACACTACAGTCAGCTACATTGTACCTCAGGTCTACGAGAATAGTCCCCGGACAGTTTATTTTCGCGTATTAAACATCTATGTTTACGGACGGTCCGTCAATTTGATCTTCCAGAGAGTGAGGGACAAGTCATTTCTAACCCGGAAGTAACTCTGACGAGTCAACGCCTAGTTCCCTGAGACGGACGTCCCACAGCCTGGATTTCAAATTGGAACGGCCCCGTCGGTACGCTAGTGAAAATTCTCAGGGGGTAGTTTGTGCTCCTGCTAGACGGAAAAACATACTGTAATTTGGTCCACCAGGTGCAACAGGATAGAGTCATTACATGCAAGCTAGAAATAATAGAGGTCGAACTGCTGACAAATATGCCTGGTCAACTCTTGAGCACTGGTACCCTTTCTCATATTTTCGATCAGAGTGAAGGCGATCGATGGAGAACTTAAATTGGAACCGCTCACTCACGAGCATCCGATGAAGAGGGGAGCCATCAAATAAGCAGGTAAAGTTCGAAAAATACTGAATATGCATAACCTTGCAACCTTTAGAGACAGTTCGGCTGTACACCCTCGAAGTAATAATCTGGTTCGTCCTCGATATAGTAGTGCGCTTGACAAAATCGGATTCTCCTCCTGGTAATAATTAACACGGAAAATCTCGGTCCCGAAAATACCGCGACTGTCCCCGTAAGTTGCTCCCAAGACAAACCAAAAGACGGGTGCATAATGCAGCTTTGTTCCGCTCCAAAACGCGAGTGACAAGGATGAAATTACTAGGTATTTATACAAGGCCTAGCGACCTAAAATCATCCTGGAATCAGAAAACTGAGAGACAGTTGCCTGAAATAATAGTTGAGGTCACTAATCCACCAATGAACATAGCGGAATAAAGGTCGGATAGGTAAAATAGCCAAGGTTACCTCTCGACCGTTCTGGACAGTTCCGCTCACTCTGATTGGACAAGTCATTTTTCTCGAGAACGGAGACGGTTTTGGACGGAAGAAGCGTATTGTATAACAGTTTTTTGGCTTGTTCGCCTGTGGTCAGTTTAAAAGTGCATTTGGGTTGAGTCGGAGGAAAGAAGCATATCGGCCGATTTCCGGCTTCATCCGCAAGCCGGAGCAGCAAAGACGAAATCAAAGAGGGAGGTTTATTGTTCAACCTAAGAATAAGAATAAGAAAAGCGGGCTGAAAATAAAACCCCAGATTTTGTCGCTTTCGCTTTACTGACAAGTTTCGAAAGGACACTTGAGGAGCAAACAGTGGTGTTGATTGTTCAGACTGCAAACACTGGGCACTGTCGCAGTCATGTTTGCAAATCAAAACTAAGTGTTTCATTTGATCTGGCGTCGTATGAAGGTTAAGCTGGACAATTTCAGCACCATCACTTTAGCCAGCCGATTTTTGTTCACCTGTCCGAAGCTATTGGCAGATTGGTCATGCAAGAAATATCTCCTCTGAAGTTACGTTGAGCACCGGAAAAGCACGGAAAAAAAATAGATTTTGTGGAGAGTCCTATAGCAGCACTCTCAATAGTTTTGGCAAGCAAGACACCACGGCGACGAGCTGGTAATCACGTCCACCACCCTTTGGTATAGGAATGATAACAACAATTCTCCAACTGTTGGGTACTCAGTCATTTGAGATGAGATGCCTGAAAAGAGAGTAAGCTGCTTACTACGCTGCTTGGCCGCTCCACGCAATACCTTGGGTAGAATAGTGTTAGAACTGGCAGAACTACCCTTGAGAGGCCTAAGCCTCCGGAAAGTAGTTGTAAGCAAAGCGTCTACACTTCTGCTGCCGTCTATCAACCCGACAGTTAAAATCTGAGGGGTTACAGAAATCCAAGTCAAAAGGCCATGATAAAAAGTTGGTCAAAGCGTTCGCGGCTGCCGATCAACTCTGGCAGGTCCTGCAAGGATTTATAGTACTATCACTGCAATCTATGCTTTCTGAGTTGGAGATTCGAATCGCTCAGTAAACCGCAGTTGAAGATTAAAACAATAATCTGCGAGAAGCGTAGCGCAGCAGTCCCTGATTTGCGTTTAAACAACGCTATCATTCCCAGTGTAGTGCTCTAGGTAGATCGTTTACTCTTGAACTGTCTTGAAAGTTGGCCCAAATGTTGGGTCCCAAGTCTGACAAAACCGCATGTTGTGTTCTCGGGCCGTCGATGGTGTAGATATTTCAGCGATTGTGAAGACAGCGTTGATCGAGTTAGCGTGTGGCTCATGAACGGGATGGCATAAATCAAGTTCCATCCAAGCTCGAGCCACCCAATGGAAACACAGGCAATCTGCATCATTTATTGCAATATGCCTAAGACCGACTGAAGACACGTAATTTGAGAACGATTTTCAAGCGACCGGTAATTTGGTCTATTGTTAGCGTTTCACTGCTGGCGCAAATACCTCCCCAGATCAGGTAGTGTTGCCTAAGAGGGTTTCTATGTCAGAAGTGAAACGTCACTAGTAGACCAAATTGATGATTCTTCCCAATTTGTGCAGAACTCAGTCTATCCAAATTTATTTGGCAAACGTTTCCAGCGGCTGAATAAAATAAGTTAGTGGTACGGTTGATATCGATCAAAATTTCCCTCAGCTTGCTTTACCGAACATTCTAGGCTCTCGACCACTGTGTTCTCACTGGTGAGAAAAACAAAAGACTTGACGGACCGAAAAAATCCCCTCAGTGTATGAAGTACAAACCGATGACCTTGCTAATGTAACTGCTTGAGTTGAGTGCCTAACGATTGCTATGTGCTTTATAGGAAGTGGGTGACCACGTTGCTTGCCTATATTTGTTCCCTATCC
The DNA here is from genome assembly GCA_014220965.1 of Paragonimus kellicotti. Lineage (NCBI taxonomy): Eukaryota > Metazoa > Platyhelminthes > Trematoda > Plagiorchiida > Troglotrematidae > Paragonimus > Paragonimus kellicotti. Next base: position 54,859 of record LOND01000842.1, on the reverse strand, counting down.
GTTGATCCTTCTCTTATGCTCGAACTCGTCTCGGTAGCGATTGCGAACTTTTCTTGCAAAGACTGGTATGACCAATCAAGTTACGTGCGCGACGAATCATTTCTCCCCCAGAACTTTAATCTCGATGTATTACTAAATCTTGATATCGTTTACTGTGGAAACTTGTTCTCGCGTAGTTTTTCTTCCTTACTTCCCATTGCTGGACCTTTGTTTATATGTACCCTGGTTTCATTTGCGCTTGATCGCTCCGCCATTACGCGACTGTTGCATTTGATCATATTCACGTGAACCGTTAGTCTCGGAACTTGTATATTTGGTGGATTCAATATCGGGGTTTTCTGTTTTCTTCTTCTACTTAGTTTATACTCCTTTTCTTATGGCTTCATTAATAGGAAACTCGCCAATACGACCATCCTCCCCACTGAATCCGATTCGGTTTCTCAGCGAGCGCGGAACTCACAGAGGCTTGTTGCTCACATACGCGACTATTTTAGATGAATCCTATCGATGGATGTTGCGAGAGAAATAAGCGTTGCCCGAACAACCACTAGACATCCAGGATTAACAAATATGCATGCATTTTTTCATTTCGTGTAAATGGGTGCGTTCCTGTATACGTGCATATATACACCCACTATTGATAAATGTATATATTATATTTGTACGTAAATACGTATGACGTACACACAGATGTTGCATACCAGGCAGCTTCGTTTGTGGGTAGTATAGTGCGCACATTCGGGAGCTAAAGGCAAGTATCAACGCCAGGAAGACGATGGACCAGAACCGACTATTGGAATAGTGTGTACGCACTATGGGGACGTGCCACCAGGGCAAACGACAATGTACTGCTGCCCAATGTGTGTGAATACACGTCAGCCGTGCAAATGAGTGTACGTGTTCGTGTTTTATGTTTTGGCCTAGCCCGCATAGTTTTTCATATAATAAAAAGCTTCGCAAGCTAAGCATTTTTTGCGGTCACAACAATTTTTGCGGTGAGCAACGCGAGGATGAAGATACCCTGGCCGCAGCCGTTCGAAGATGGAGACGTCCGGACGTTCCTGGGACTTCGAGGACGTGGCCGAAGTGGTCGGAGTCAAGACCGACCGTGGGAAGCTGGCTGCCCTGCGGACGCTGGTAAAGGGCAGGGCGAAGGCCATGTTGGATGCGACGTGAGGAGACGTTGCGGAGATGGAGTGGGCCGTTGTGAAGGCAAAGGCTGGTGGCCGCGTTTGACAGCCCGGGCGAACGCCAGGATGCCACGCGGCGGTTCAAGGCTGCCAGGCTTGGAACAAGGAACAGATTCATCCGTGTTCGCTGCCACTCTGCAAAGTTTGTTGGACAGGGCTCTGCCAGGATTGGATCAAGAACCACGACGGCAGTTGTTAACGGAGCAGTTTATTGAAGGTCTCCCGATGGCGGTTTGCGACCAAGTCCGTATTGCCCATGTCGCCCGGCGGATGGATCTTGACGTACTTGCAAAGGTGACGCGTGGGCTGGGAGATATGTCTGCGGTCTGATCGGATGCGAACGGCAAGAAAACAATAGAGCATTTGACAGTGGATGTACCTGAATTGAGAACAGTATCGCGGAATAACGATCGACTAGAAGGCTGTCACATCCGTGGTGAAAAGGAACACTGGATGAACGATTGCCCAACCCGGTGGTTGAAGAGGTCTCAAAATTAATTGCTCCATGATTCCTCTTTTTTTGCGGGTTAGCTAGTTATGGGAGCGATTGAGAAGGGGCGTAAGTACAAGGGTTGAAGCAGGCAGAAAGATGAAAGTCGGCACAGTTCGTCCGGAGTTCGAGGACGTTCACGTGGAGATTTACTGCGGCGTCGACTGGAGGGGAAACATGTCCAGAGATTGGTGAACTCCCTTCAAAAGGCTGCAATCTGCGTCCAAACAGTGCACCAACCACGTGGCGGCGGCGCACGGAATGATCCAAATGAAGCTAAAAAGTCAGAACTGTTAGGAGCCTCTGCTGTGCGACTTGTCAACGATTTGAAGGGGACCGGGGGAACGGTATGAAAACGGTCCTGTATGTTGTCTGTGAATTGGGCTGCATCCGACAAATTCGACAACTTAGCAGCCTTATGAATAGCCTGTGTTGTAACTGTGAGACGATGCATCCACTAGTTTTTACGGAGTGCCTCATCCTTGGATGAGGGGCCCAACAACTGCTGTAATTGAAGCAACCGATCTAACGGTCGCTTATCACTCAGTTGCAGATTTCTAGATAGTCGTTTCAGCCACGGTCTGCCAGACGGTGTGGTCTGTTTGATGACAAGTTCCTTAAGTGAATCCCACTTATGTTAAGTATGTATGTTCAGGAGGATGTCATGTATTTGCAATATGACCTCTGGCCAAGAAATGGCTAAATTTTACCTAATCTGCTGTGATGCCCTGGTTACAAAACTCGGCCTCCAAGAACACACGCCACAAGGCGGATTCCATGTCTAAGAAATCTGAAACAGTGATGGTAATTGCGCTAATCTTCGGCTTCTGTCCTGAGTAAATTTCAGAATAAAGCGGAAATGAAAGTAGTATGTATTCTGAACGTAACGACCAACAAAAAAGCTATATATATGCGGTTGAGTAGAAAACTTGACGTCAAATAAATTTCCATAAATAAAGAACGGTTTACCGGGTTTATCGGATTTTGGGTCCACAAACATGTTGCGGTGAACCGAAAAAGTGCTTAAAGAATGACTATTAATTGTACTCACCAAATTGTAGAGGACTGGAGTGTTTTACGTCTACGGTCGTGCCTAATGTCTACGATAAGTAAACCAGAAAACCAAAAGATGGACAACGACATTCTCTGCAAGTTGACTGGAAAACCTAACTGTAAGCGAAGCACGACAGAAAGCAAAGCATGGTCAACCAGCTGGTAAGCGATTAAAAATGATTGCTATGACCCTGGACGGCCAGACAAACGAGAGTGTGCGAGCATGTGACCAAACGACGTCAATAATGCCAGCAGTCAAAATAAATGCCAAGATGATTGGGATACGCTACACACCAAGTGTGTCTCTACAATGTGCCTTCAAGCGATAAGTTTTTGCTGAGACCAAGGCAACTGGTAAACATCGACACTATTAGCCTGTCGGTCAGCAAGCTGCTCTGGCTAGTACACTCTCAAGTCTGGAGCTTGATGTGTGCTGCGTGTCGGAGACGCGAGTCTACGATTCTAGCACCGTTATCCATTTGAGCTCACCTCTAGATAACTGTCGATCCAAGCGCTTCTCTCTTAAGTTCTGTGGTGAGGCCGGAGTGGAATCTCGTTTTCGGGCTGAAGAAAGACTCGCACTGAGTTCCAGAGCAGAGCAGTTTGCTCGATTGGATCCCAGTGAACAGTCGCTTGTGCGCTGTCAGACTCAATACATCGGTAAAAGTCTGTCGACGCAAATCAGAAAGACGTTGTGTATTCATTATATCGGCGTATGCTCCAGCGAACGGTTGTTCGCATGTTACTGAAAGATGCGCTTTGTGACATTTTCGTTGATCTGCTGACGCACACTAAACGTTCTGACATCATACTAGCGAGCGACTTGAATGTTCATCCTGGTTGCCTTTCCTCAGAGAAGAAGCAGCCGGTGTAAGAATCAGTCCAACAGAATAATACCCAGTCTGTACTCATTATCGAAAACCGATCGACAATGAAAACAAAGATTCAGCGCGTTGACCCTCGTGTATTAGTATCGACCCTGGAAAATAGAGTGTACAGAGAAAGCACGTCAAGCTAGCGAGGCACGGAGCGAGTTGTGATTTTAGCCCCGGGACGGATATTACAAAGAGGATGGCTTGACTAAAACAAAAGTAGGCAAAATCCAAAATCAATCAAAAACGTACAAGTGAATGCGAGCTATCAAAAATATCATTTCATTATAGTCGCTACATAGCTCTCCCCCAGAAGGCTAGTAAGTATTACACATGCCTTCGTTATTCCAGAGAGAGGAAAATATATATATATTTCATGTTTTTCTGGGTGATCACAGTTACACGGTGATACACACGAAGAATAATGACATGGGATAGGGAATGTCAAAGTTCTGGGGATGGTCGGTTGAAAGTGGCTGTTAAGCTGGTAAGATTACCTCATTTATGTTAGTTAGTTTCGGTGCGTTTCCCATCTATCGCAACGGACTGCCCAACCCGAAACCTCTTGAGAGGAAAGGGGCTAGGTTTTTCCAGTGCTGTACGATAGGTAGTTAGGAGTTGTCTCTCCACGCACCATGTTCGGATAGTCTGGAAGGGAGAAAACACCGTGAAGTACCCGCACGACAGGCGGAAATGGATAACTCACCGTGTCAACGTATCCGGTCGACTAAATATCGTTTCACAGCCGACGATATTATAGACGCTACAACTTTGAGTAACGCTGCCTCTCGTTTCCTCTTCAACTTGTGCCCCTGATCAAAGTTGATATACTTCAGAACGAAATTGATTGGCATGCGAATAAAGCTGGTATAAAACAGTGCCATTTGGGTTGTGTACCTGGTAACCCATGAGATAACTGCAAAGGCGTGAGATTCATGATAGAAGTTGGTCGCTTATTACCTGGGACAATACCCCGAGAACATAAAAGATGAGCGGGTGGACAGCTAAAATGCGAACTTTTTAATATATATACATATACCAAAACTCAGAACAACAATAAAAAACGTTCAGCGCGTATAATGTGCGTATATTTTCAGTGAAAAACTTCACTTCCAAAAATGATAAATGTTAACGGATTCCGCAAAACGTACGGGCTTGCAAAGCTGTCCACCGAGGCGACTATGTCTTGAAGTAGAATGAGCAGGAATCGAGCTTGAGGGATTGTCGACAACCTCAGGGGATTCCGAGGAGAGAAACGCCCTCCGCTGACACCGGAGGTTCCGGCGAGGAACGTTACTTGTCGACGGGAGTGAGGCTGATGATTCCTCCATAAATGCTGGTTTCAGCCGGTCGACAGAAACTACCTCGCGTTTGCCATTGCGGCTAATGGTGAAGGTTTTCGTGTCTCTTGCGAGGACACGATAGGGGCCGGTGTATGGGGGCTGCAATGGTCGACGAAGGTCATCCGTACGAAGGAAAACGTGTGTGCATGCGGACAGTTTAGCTTGCACATGCCCAGCCAGTTACCGCTATCTAGGCTGCACCTGGCGTAACTCTCGCATGTGGTGCATCAAAATGACTGTGTAACAACCCCAGTCGTACGGTGATGAAGGTGCAAATGAGACCGGTTCATCTGGTAACCTGAATGTGCATCCAACAACTGGTCCAGCTACAGTACCGTTTGAGTCTTCTTTGATCGTGTTCCTCAGGGATGAAAGTACTAGAGGGAGTACCTCTTTCACGAGGGACTGGCATGCGCACTAAGAACGGCCTTCAGTTGATGGGGAGGACATTCAACCATCCGATTTGTTGTCAGATGGTAAGCCGTAGTGCGAATGGGTTGGCATCATAACGTATTCACGAGGGCTGGAAAACGCCCTTCAAAAGTTGGATTTGCGATCGGTGTTTACCACTGCTGAAGAACCAAATTGTGCCGCTCAGGGTTCCAGGAAGTCGCCACCCATCGTTTCTGAGGAGCAGCTCGGTAGCCGTGTGGCTGCAGGCCACTTCATGTAGCGGTCAATGTAGTCAACAGATGGCTGAAGACATCTGAGGAGAGTAAGGGGGCCACCAGATCTACGTGCATGCGGTAAAGTGTGCGACTGGCAAACGAAAAGTGCTGAGGGGCTCTGTTTACGATGTTGGATTTCGGAACGTTGAGATTAAGGACGAGAACGGCTTCAGTTGCGAAAATTGTGGTTAACCTTGGGATATCCTAAACGTCCAGTGACCAGTTTAACTGCGGCGTGTATGCTAGAATGGGACGGGTTGTACAGTGCACTGAACATTGTGCGGTGAAAGGTACAGGCAATATAGCGCGAGGTGTGCACTGAGAAATATCACAGAATGTTCTTTTTGACGACGTCACGGGTACCGGCCATATTGTGAGAGAGCTCCTTTGACGAAGATGCTCGATCTCAGGTGTCGGTAGCTTGCAAGGCAGCCATGGCTGCCAAGTCAATGCCATTGTCAGCAGATGCGCTGAGGTTATGTACGCGTGAAAAAGCGTCCTCAACAATACTTTCGGTACCTGAAACATGCTGTATACAAGTCACAACTTGAGAGGTATAGTCCAGGTACTTAACTTCCCTTGCGGAATGTCTGTCGGATATAAGCATTTGGAGGATAAATTAACGGTTTGTGAGCAGTGTACACCGCGAAGGTCGTGCCTCTTACCGAATGACGGAGGTGGTCGATGTCGAAACAGGTAGCTAGTAACTCTTCACCAAAAGTGTTGTAGCAGGATTCCGTGAGTTGTAGACGTTTAGAGACGAAAGCTAAACGTTGCAATCTCCTTCCAACAAACTGCTGAAACACGGCACTGACAGCCGTGTCAGATGCGTCCGTCACAACTGTTAGCGGTGCATTCTGATCTGAATGAGCACGGGGAGCTAAGCCATCGATCCAATCTTCGAGCTCATTGTACGCAGTACCTGCAACCTTTGTGAACTGGAATTTGTGTTCATCTCCACGAAGGAGATCTGTCATTATATGCATCGTATGCGCACACCGAGGTATGAAACGTTCGTATTAGTTGACCAGACCACTAAAACGACGAATTTGCTCACAAGAGTTTGACTTGTGG
>LOND01000842.1:16628-33689 GCA_014220965.1 Paragonimus kellicotti | reverse complement strand
CAGTTTGTGTTTCAGAGGGTCGTGTAGGACACGGTCGAAAGCCTTGGCAAGGTCAAAAAGATAGCATCTGAGATGAGGCCATTGTTTTTGGCCTCCGTCAGACTATCCATGAAAACAAGCATATTCGTTATGCATGACCGGTTAGGAAGAAAGCCATGCTGGGTGGAAGAGAAAAGGTGGTTTGATAAGAAGTGGTTGAGGATGGAACGCTTTAATAAGCGCTCCATTATCTTGCATGGAATGCTAGTAAGGCTGATTGGCCGATAGCTAGCCGGAGAGTGCCGGTCTCCCGCTTTAAATATGGGCGTGACCGTCGCCTCTTTCCATGCTGCAACTTGTCACTTGTACGCAGCTCGGTTCTCACTTATCTGACGGTTAGTGACCCACTTTGATACCCGTTATTTCTCCGACGATAACATTGATTCTCACTTGTACCATTTCAGCTACAACAGTTCAATCTTCGTATCATGGATACTCATGATTCTGACGATTGTTGGTCTGTTTTCGCCAGCTGCAGACTAAACTGATGGTTATCAGTGTTTCTCAATTTTTCGCCTGCCCATATTCCCATTTAAGATCTCGGAATGCCATCCCAGGAGCTCCATGCTTGTCAGACCACGGGTCATCAATGTGGCCTGATGTTAATGATAGTTCAGCGCCGGACGACCGCACTACCGCTCAAAGGTATACTGTTCACCCCGTTTATACTTCATGTTTAGAACACCAATTATCAGCCCTCGTGCTAGAGATATGCGGCGATGGAACTCTTATATTGACTACAGTGGATGGACGGAACTCATTCCGTTGTTGAAAAAGATGCATTGCTGTTCATGAAAAGAAGTAGTGGATGCCACTTCCTAAAAGCCATATAAAAGGAAACTCGGGAAGCGTTCGTGGTGGTTTGCCCTAAGAACAAACGAGACACGGCCCCCTTTTTGCCCATTACTCGAAGACATTTCCGAGTAAGCTGGTTACCTTACTCATATCTTTCACTTTCAGCTTTACACAATTATAATGGTGTCAACGCGCCAACTTGACAGATGTGCTGAACACTTTGAAGAACAGTTCAGTTGGCCTCAACCAGACCACGTAAAAGAGGATCCGAATGTTCTTGTTACTGAAGTGACTCGGGAGCTTAAGTTATTGAAGCGTAAGAAGGTTGTTGTGGCAGGTCTCCTCTATCCTCTTTTCAAGGATGGCGGGGAGAGGTTGATATCAGAACTGACAAAACTCCTCCAGACGATTTGGGAGACTGAAGAGGTACCTCGTGATTGGTGCTTATCAACAGTAATTCCCGTTTTCAAAAAGAGGGCCCGAAGTCTATGTGACAACCACAGGCATCAGTTCTAGTGTCTGTTGCGTCCAAGTTACTCACTGGCCTCATTTTACGTCGGCTCACTAACCCAGAGAAAGTCAGATACGTGAAGAACAGGCAGGATTCCGATCCGGTCGAGGGTGCGTTGACCACATTTTTACCTTGCGACGGATCTTGGAACATCGGCACTCTTATAGGCAGCCGACGGTCGTGGTCTTTTTGGACCTGAAGGCTGCTTTCGATTCAGTTGCTCGTAACGTTCTCTGGAACTGTCTTCTTCGCAAGGGAGTACCAGGGAAATACGTGAATCTGTTGAGATCACTGTATGCTCACTCTGCAAGCAGGGTGAGGAGTTTATGGACAGCTGTCTCGGGCATTCATCACTTCTAGTGGTGTTCGTCAAGGGTGTCCGATTTCCCCTTCCTGTTCAATTTTGTCATGGACGACATTCTGGAGGGTGCGCTTGAGGAGTCCAGTGAACTTGGTGTTGAGCTTCTTCCTGGCGCTCGGTTGACCGATCTGGAGTATGCGGACGACATTGTCTTAGCCCCTCTGCCGAAGACATGCAGACCATGCTGAACAAGGTGAGTGACCGGGCTGGTTTGTATGGAATGCGCTTCGCACCTTCAAAGTGTAAAATGTCGTTTCAAGTTTGGTATTTCCACCCCTACTTTCTTCATTGCAGGTAACCCATTCGAGACTGTGGACAGTTTCACATACTTGGGTAGCACTATCTCGTCAGCTTGTAATATTGCTGATGAGATATCAACGAGGATAGCAAAGGCACGGCCGCTCGTCGGCGCGTATTCTGGAACGCTTGGGATGCTCGATCAATTGGTCAACTGATCACGTTACACAGCCTGCGATGGTTAGGTCACGTACTCCGTATGCCAGCTGAGCGTTTACCGTACCGGGCATTATATACTGAGACCACCAACAGTTGGGTGAAACCACGTGGTCACGAAATATGAAGACTCCGACTGTTCCACTGAGCAAAGTGGGTAGGTGTCGCCTGCCTGGATGGGGTCCTCGTGATCACTCAAATCGCTGGTTGGAGACGCTATCCGAGATGGCGGATGTGCTGCAGTCAGTGGCATACCTGCATTTATATCACTCCCAGTTCTTTCGCTCAGTTTAAAAAAAATTAATTTTCAACCTTCTTAGTGACGTTTTCTTCTGGGATATTCCACGTCACTGTTGTGGTGAGCGGCAGCCCGAGCCACAGTACCTTTTGGTCAGGCTCTTGGCTGCTATGATGATGTGCGTAACAGCTCTGTCGCGATCGTCCTACTGACCGATGTTAATGCCCTTCACAGATAGTCTAAAACGAACGTCGTCGAGATCAATGTCAGCAAGTGTAAAGTTACGCATATCAGACAGAAGCAGTTTCCCTTAGTTCCTCGGCAGAATACCGATTCAAGTTGGCCGAGAGATAAAAGACTGTCACTGCTTGTTTGATATTAAGTCCGCTCGAGTTCCAATAAGCGAGGGTAAACTCCGAGAAAAGACTAAATAGCACATTGAGCCCTTACTGAACGTTCGTTTGGGGAAATTCAGTGATGTGATGCTTCAAAAAACCTGTACAACAGCTTTATTTGTCCCTCTAGCTCGACCGCAAGCAGGACCTCCTTGTTTGGCTCTCCTCCCTTAGCAGAACAGAAGGACAAACATTTCGGAAACTGTTCTGAGGCGTGCGACGAAAGCATTTCGAAGGTTGAGTGCAAAACCCTATCTTGGGCGGCTTCACGAACTAAATCACTTCTCCCTGGTGTACCGCAAACAGAGGCGATCTAATGCTGGCGTTCATGGTTCTAAGGATCCCAAGTCATCCGTGCAGATCACTGCTTACTTCTGGGATACGAGCTCACTCAGGAGACACTCCTTGAAGCTAAACAGTTTCCGGGTCAGCAGACTTTGAGCTCAGGTACACTTCTTCTCAGTTCGGGTCTGCAAAGCCTACAACCCTGCCAGAATATATCGTGAGTGTTACGACGGTGGCTGCGTTCAGAATTTGTCTGGATTGCCCCTTCAGTACTTAGTCTGTGCCCCAGCATACTTCCCTACGCATAGTTATCTGTGCATGTTTGTCCTGTCGAATAGCTTCCACACCCGCGTTCATGGGCATATTTCAACCACATTATAGACTTACGTGTGTAATGGTGGTAAGCATGCAATCACTGTTCATCTCAGCCCTTCGGCACAATCAAGAAAAGTTGTGACGCATAACTGTCCCTCTGGCGCAAGGATTCTCTGTCTGGAGAAACCGAATCGCCAAAAGCCCCTCGCTTTCTACTTCCGTCCACCACCCATTGAACCCATCGGTGGGCTAATAGAAACGGGATAACTGAGGGTCCATTTTCTTGATTTTCCTGCCCTGGACGAAATAGTCATCATGGGGCTACCGTTAAAGAGACATGTGCGAGTTATTCAGCGATTGATACGCGGATGCGAGGCCGATAGCTCAAGTTCCCCGGCTCAGTACAATTCTCCTTCCGGCATCAGTTTTCCTGAAATGCAATCAAAAAAACTGGCGCAGCATCACTTTCTCTAGATACAACGTAGGAGCAGTAGATATGTAAAACTGTAAGACCTTGTCATTCACCTACTACTTCTACCAAACAGTTAAACGTCTAATCAGCTCTTAACTTGTATGCGTCAACGACAGTTGACGAAGGCTATTTTAATGGGTCCTGTGGTAAAAATGGTTGTGTACGTCAAGCATTTGAGGTCTCCTTTAAAAAAAATTATTGTGGCCCCCTAGCCAGTTTGGACCTGCGAGGGTAAAGAGTTTTTCTATCGGCCCTTCAGCAAAAAAGAAAAAAAGTGAAAACGAGATCTCGGAGTCTTCAGTATTCCGGAATACCGTTACAGGGCGATTGCTCATTGGATTAGCTTTTCGCTACTTGTTAATGCTTGTTCTGGATTTCGGTTTAAGAACTTGCTATAGTTTACCCTCTGGCCAGAGGGTAAAGACCAGGGATTTCAAGCTGGTACTTGTTTTGAAACGTGTAGAAGACCTGCTACGATTTTTGGCGCAGATCGCTGTACACGCTGGAGCGCATTTATGCTTTTCTTTAGGCCAGAATAAATTATCGTATTCAAACAGTGGTCAGATATAAACCCCGTAAAGGGTTGATAAAGCCTTGTCAGTTCGCGGAAACGTCCGGTTAATGATGCGCAGTATAGTGAATCCTTTTTCGGCTGCTTTTTGTTGATAGAGTGAGAAGCACAAATTGAACGACAACCTTGTGCCCAGGTCTTTCTTAGGACTCACCTTGGCAACAGGCACTTCTGTTTGTACATAGTGTGTTACGAAGATTGTCAGAATCTCCACCAAAAGGCATTTGCACACACCTACCAGGTTTTTAAGTCATCCGCATATCTGGAAAATCATTTATATAAATTAGAGATAGTAGTGGACCACGGACAGATCCGTGTAACACACCCGCTGAGATAGGTTCGGCGGAGGAGATACCACAACCGGCTTTAACACGAAAGGTTCTATCATGAGGAACCGAATCCATCCGGCGGTGAATATCACCTTTACTACCGTATTTCTCCATTTTCTGTAAAATTGGGCCGTGTGATACCCGGTCAAACGCCGTAACAAAGTCGAAGAAAATGGCGTCTGATACGAGACCATGATCTCTAGCATCCGTTAAGCCGTCCATAAAAAGCAGCATGTTCGTTACGCAGGACCTATTTGGTAAGAATCCGTGCTGAGATACAGAGATGAGAGTATTGTCTAAAAGGTGCTTTAAGATAGCTCGTCCAAGGAGACGCTGTAAGATTTCGCTCGGAATACTCATGTGGCTGATTGCTCAATACCTCAAAGGAGAATGCCGATCATCCGACTTATAAGTAGGGGTGACGGTAGCCTCCTTCCATTCATTGGGAAGGATACCGTCAGAAAGAGTCGACATGAAAAAGCCATGAAATGGTTTGGCAAGTACGGAAGACGCCTTCAATATTCGTGGATGAATCTGGTTGGGGCCCATTGACATAACGGGATTGGACTTAGAAAGCGAAATCTGAACGTCCTGCACGGAGATTTCTGCGTGTAACAGTATCTACTTAAGTACCCGTGAGAATATACACATTCAACGCGTTTACCTTCGCCACTGGTTGACCGGAAGGTTTTCTGATGAAGGTTGTGAGGAACCAAATAGTGGACTAAAGAAGATGGAACGCGCACCCGTTACATACGCACTACTGAGTACAGGCAGCCAACAAACAGTAAACAATGTGACACACGGTACAACGTGGTTGTCCATGCGTTAGCCTACACATAGTTGATATCACCTCAAAGTACTTTCACCACACTTACACCACTTCTCTTTTTATAGATGAAGGGAATATATCTGAAAGTATTTCGGAAGAAATACGTGAATTGCGTGTGGTTTCGTGTAAACCTTTCAACAGTAAACACAGCAATTATTTTTATCACACATGCATAAAATATTCTCTGGCAATATGTTCGTGCGTTCACGTTCCCTGCGCACGGGCGTGAACTATTGCATAATCAACGTGGGTCTCATGATAGCGCAGTTGACGCGCTTGGCTAACACGAGAACATCTGGTTTGTCAGTAACTTCCGCCTCAGTTGCACACTTGTGACATATAGAACGACGACCATCGCACGCGGCATTCCACAATGCGATAGTCTGGTGATTTGTGAGATCATTCATCTTCTCCTTCAGGTAGACGATTTCTGCAAAATAATTGCACCAAACCTGGGCGCACTTGTTGGGTCGATGTTGGAGACCCTAATGGCGCGTACTGTTGCGACCCTGGAACAAGGGTCGTGTTCGCATTAAAAAACTCAGTTGAATACCTTCATCATTGGTAATTTATTCGGGTGTGTATTCACACTAGGTAAAGTTCATGAGCGTTTCGATTACGCAAGCACTCCACAATCTGTCACCACGAAGCATTAAAAAACTGGTCGCACTGTACGAAGGATGCGCACTCCAAGTCGTCCAGTTCCAGCAAACCTACCGGTCCCGATTCAAAAACACTAAACGAAGGTAACGCATGTGAACCACCAAATCCAAGGATTGTTACGACGTGTACATTTTAATGGTGCATTTCACTATAATCACGTTTTACAGTAAGCATTGTTCACGCCTCTCTAGGAATTTGCGTCTATTCTCTTAGACGTCAGACTGTATCGTATAAAAGTTTACGTGCACTCAGGAAACAAATTACCTCCAGTTCTATGGTTCACTATTTGATATTGGGAAGTACTGAGTAAAGTTGAAGGGGATGGGATTCAGGGTATGCGTGGCTAAGGGTAGAAAAACGAAAGGATGCATGGGGTGTGTGGGTGGATAAAGAAGAGCGGCAGTCGTCGGCTTGACAACGGGTAACGTCCTGTGTTTTCCGCAAACCATGTAGGTAAACGTTTTTCTGGCGTCAAGGCTGTCCCTTTCACCATTTTTGTTCAATTTCGTCATAGACGAAATAATGGAGGACTGTCTGCGGCACTCAAATGATGCCGGCGTGGACCTCCTACCTGGTGAAAGACTGACTGATCTTGATTATGCTGACGATAATGTTTGACAACTTTCAAGCGGCACAAACAACACTGGACGCTATTTCGCGTTCTGCTAAGTACTTCGGAATGCGCTTTGCAGCCTCAAAATGCAAAGTGCTTCTGCAAGATTGTTGTGATCACGTAGATTTAATGTTAGATAATGAAGTCATGGAGGTTGTTGACCGGTTTGTATACCTGGGAAGCTGCATCAGCGGTGGCGTCGGAGGTGTAGGGAATGAAATAGAAGCGCGTATTTCCAAGGCTAGGGCGGTGTTCGCTAATCTGAGACACCTATGGCGACAGAGAGGTATTTCTCTGAAGCTTAAGGGTCGCGTATATCAAACAACAGTGAGGGCTGTATTACTTTACGGCAGCGAAACCTGGCCGCTCAGGGTAGAGGACGTGAACCGTCTTCAGGTATTTGACCACCGATGTCTGCGTTCAATCGCTCGTATCGGGTGGCACCAGCGAGTAAGCAACGAGGAGGTTAGGAAGCGGGTGTTTGGCACTGATTGTCAAACGAGTTTTTGCGCAGACACGGGAATGGAATCAACGGAAACAGCTTTACCAGGCCACAATATCTCGTTAAGCGGATGTCTGAAGAAGAGAGTTCGAAGGTCATGCCCGGATGGCCTGAACATTTGGAACGAAGGGCAGCGATTTCATCGGCTGAAATCCAGTGACCTGAAAACTCGATGGTCAATTCGCCCAGCTCGCATTTTGTCGGGTTGACCGTAATACCGTAAGTAGTCAGCCGTTCAAATGAACTGCACAGATGCGAAAGGTGCTCCATCCCCTTCGAAACAGTGAGAAACCAGATGTCGTCGAGGTAAGGATTAGACGAAGTCTAGACCACGGATGGAACTTTCGTACATTAAAGCGCCGGAAAGTCTGAGCGGTATTGGTCAGTCCAAATGGCATTTGCGAAAACACGAAAAGACCAAATGGATTAATTGCAGTGGTCTTGAGTACGTTCTGCGCCGCCACTGGAAGTTGACGATAAGCGCGGACTAAATGAATTTTGCTGAAGACAGTTTTCTCAGCGGGGCAAGGTGTTAGAGATTCTACGTGTGTGGAATGGGATACTTATCAGCGACTGTTATCTTATTAATACCGCGGTAGTCACCGCAGGGACATCAGTTCCCTGATTTTTGTGAACCAATTGCAGTGGTGAGGCTCAAGAACTATCGGAAGGGCGAACGAGCCCGAGTTCGAGCATGCCTTCAAACTCTGTCCTAGCGATTTCAAACTTTTTAGGGGACGACCTGCGGGGGCCTGGCCGATTACCTGGTGGTGCCTTCTGTTCTTATGTGGCGTGTGACGTTGGAAGTCATGGCGGGAACGGCGTTGGATGTCCAGACTAGTTGTGGGAACCGTTGAAAAAGTTCCGCAAAGGGCGATGAGGCAGTTAGTGTCGCGTAAACAGGACAGATGACTGCAACGGCCGTGCGATTGCCGTTAATGCTAAGGTGGTATGCGCATTGTATGCGAGACTTCCGGGCAGTCCGCATATTGACTTGTTAGATGGAATGCCGGAGAGAAACGATACCCTCTGATGTCCAACGGAACGGCAGCGACAACGAAAATGCTCAACGAACGTTGTTCGTCGGAAGACTCAAGTCCAATGTTAGCGAACACTGGCCGAAAGTTTGGATAAAGTTGCCATTGGCGGCAGGGAGACAAGGAGCGCTTAACTGTGTCGCCTCGGAGGTGGTCTGTGGGACTCGTTCGGCGGCGCGGCTTCCCTGAAGTGTCTGGGGAAAAGAGCAAGGAGTAGTACTTTGAGCAGCTTTAGCAAGTGCGTGTGCACTAACTGTCTGAGCCTTTTAAACAAACTACCAGAAATCAGACAGTTGGCCCACGACACTTGCCCTCATATTCCTGCTTTGATAGAGACCTGGTTTTCCGCTCACATCATTGATAACGAACTGCCTGTTCTCTGGTACTCGTTGTACCGAACAGACTCCTGCCGTGGACGCATGGGAGGCTGTGCTGTTTTATAAACCAGCAGCTCACAGTGCCAACTATAATAGGGGAATTTATCTCTTCAAATGAATGCGACGGACTGTGGTTCAGACTCCAACTCCGTAGTCGTGACGCGCTCCTCGTCGGTGTTATTTACTGATCGCCGTCGTTGACAGCGCATCGACGACGACGGGCCAGTTCTCTGACAGCCCTTGACTGTCCCTCGTTGCTACACCGGCGGGTCTCCCATCTTATCACTGATCGGGTAAGACTTTACGCAACCCAACTCAAACCTATATAGCAGCTTCTCATGAGGACTGTGCCTGTGGTTTTTCGAAATCCCTGGCATTGTTCATCCATGAGATAGTCTGGTCACAGCGTGTCGAACTACCCTACACGGCACCGCCGAGAACAGATACCCCCATTGTTTGATCTGGTTATCACAAGTGAAGCTCATCTGGTAAAAAGAGTGGTTATCAAACCACTGCAGGGCACAGTGACCACATGCTACTAGCTTTTGTTTTTATCTGTTGCTGGTTCCAAAATGCCGTAACAAAGACTTCATCCAGAACTTTCCAGACGGCTGACTTTGGCGCACCAAAACATTCTTGTGTACACTCAATCTCGTGTCGAATTCTGTGAACTTGAACTACCTTTCGTTCGAAGCCGCCATTCACCAAGCTGCATTGAGGCCATTATTCTCGCAAACTATGGAAGTTCTCCTCTTGCTCCCTCTCGCTTCCGCGGAACATACGTCGTCTTCTTGACCTACGTTCCCGTCTATTCTCTAAGCAGAAGCTAACGGGCAAGCCGGAGGATCTAAACGCCTTCCGCTCCGTACGAAACAGGTGCAAGCGGGAAATCCGTCAAACGCCCAACGGACACAGTCAAATATCCTGCTAGTAGCCCACGAGAGTAGCATATTCGTTTCAATATACCTGCGCCGGTCCAGAGAAATACGAAGCCTTTGGCACTTTCCGCGACCTTCCCACAGGGACCTCCCGTCACCCCAAGGACGGATGGCTGAGATGTTCAGATAATATTATTCAGCAGTCTACAATGTGGTCCCGCCAAACTGGCATCCGATTCTCCCGCGAGGAAATTTCCTATGCACACTCCTAACAGCTGAATTCTCTGCTGCTCGACGTTCAGGATCTCCTGCTTAAAGATCAAATCCTCTATAGTGCAATGACAGACGACGATCCCATCATCGCGATCTATCAAAGAACGCGCCCTTGGTTTTGGCGATGCCCCATCCATGGTCTGGTTCTAGACAGACCACTTTCGGCCCAGGGCACTGCCTCCGTGGAGGCTGGAAGAGGCCACTTGTCGACACCTATTTTTAAGGGCAGGCGAATCCGTCACTCCCCTGCTAGTTACCGGCCGATCAACCTCATCAGCACCCCATGCAAGGAAATGAAGCGTCCGTTAAAACGCGCCATCCTTAAGCAGTTCTTCACTAATAAACATTTCATCTCTACCCAGCACGGTTTTCTTTTCGACCGGTCATGGTATAACGAATACCGCCGCTAATCTTAATGGATAGGCCTGACAGACGCGAAGACAGTGCGCCATATCGGGCGGATGCTATCTTCTCCTCCCGGAAGCTTTTGACCGTGTCCCACGCGGTCCTCTTGTACATAAACTAGAGGCTTATGGCATCCAAGGTGAGGTTCTCCGCTGGATTGAATCCTTTCTTGGCAACAGGACTTTCAGAGTAAAAACCGGAGCGGACCTTTCTTCTTCTCCGATCTCCGCTGGAATTCCTCAAGGTTCCGTACTCGGTCCGTTATTGTTTCTAATATATATCAACGATCTTCCTGATCTTATTTCTAGCAACGCCCTCCTTTATGCTGACGAGGCTTAACAGAACTTTGGAATGCTTGTCGATTCCCAGTGGATTACAGATTGACCTTGACCGTATTAAGTGCTGGTCAGATGACTGGAGTCTCCCTCTAAACGACAGCAAGTGTGCGCATATGTCGCTCGGAGGAGACTCCTGGAAACCTATTCGTGATACATGGTACACAAATGTAACAGATATCGCGAAAGTAGACCTCAAAAAAGACCTAGGGATTTGGCTGTCGACCGGTTTATCTTTTTCTTATCACCATCAGATGGCCGCAAAAAAAGGGATTTAGGACTTCTTGGGATGATAAGAAGAGCCTTTCCCAGCATAGACAGGCATGCCTTTCAGTCGCTCTACGGGGTATACATACGACCACTGTTTGAGTATGCTAATCAAGTCGTATACACCGGCTTGAAAAAGGACATACTCACCATCGAACGTGTCCAGCGAGTAGCCACTAAAATGGTCACTGGCTTGCGGCATTTCTCCTACGAGTCTCGTCTTGACATTCTTGATCTTTACCCACTTGAGTTTCGAAGACTCCGCGGTGACTTAATCCTTACGCACTTTTTCTTTAGCACAGGACTAGTGCAGCGATTCTTTACCCCAGTAGTCGATAAACAGTTCGGCAGGTCACAAACAAGGAAAGCTCCATGAAGCTTACGACCCGAGCCTTCCTTAGGACCAACAGTTCTCTTTACTATACACGGGGTACTCGAGCTACCGGAATGCATCTTCGATAGGGTTGAGTAGCGGGCTCTTCTAGGGACCGTTTCAAACCTGTTTGGTTAGATTCTCAACTCAGTTTGATAGTAGTATTCTGCTCTTTTATGTTAGGTTAGTATTTTACTTTGTTCTCGGTATTCTCTGTAACCCCCAAGAGCGGTGCTACACCCAGTTTTCAATGACTGCCTTTCAGGTCAACAGAAAACCGCTGATATCGAAACGGACAAACTGACTGGATCCGGGTGAATTGGGTCCCCAACCTCGAACCCGTGAACAAATCGCTGAAAATCGCTGGGATCAGTGGCATTCCGAATTTTTAGGTCATCGGCATATAGGAGGGTGTTGCTGAAATATTCTCCGGAAGGTCATTGATGTAGATCAGAAATACTCAGGGCCTAGCACTGACCCTTGAGGAACTTCCGCAGAAATGAAAGAGGGAGATGAGAGATCTGATCCGGTTTTAACTCTAAAAGTTCTATTATCGAGAAAAGAGGCAATCCAGCGAAGAACCTCTCCTTGAATACCATAGGCTTCCAGTTTGTTTCAGAGGGCCGTGTGGGACACGGTCGAAAGCCTTGGCAAAGTCAAAGAAGATAGCATCTGAGATGAGGCCATTGTCTTTGGCCTCCGTCAGACTATCCATGAAAACAAGCATATTCGTTATGCATGACCGGTTAGGAAGAAAGCCATGCTGGGTGGAAGAGAAAAGGTGGTTTGATAAGAAGTGGTTGAGGATGGCACGCTTTAATAAGCGCTCCATTATCTTGCATGGAATGCTAGTAAGGCTGATTGGCCGATAGCTAGCCGGAGAGTGCCGGTCTCCCGCTTTAAATATGGGCGTGACCGTCGCCTCTTTCCATGCTGCAACTTGTCACTTGTACGCAGTTCGGTTCTCACCTATCTGACGGTTAGTACCCTACTTTGATACGCGTTATTTCTCCGACGATAACATTGATTCTAACTCGTGCCGTTTCAGCTACAACAATTCAATCTTCGTATCATGGATACTCATGATTCTGACGATTGTTGGTTTATTTTCGCCGGCTGCAAACTAAACTAATGGTTATCAGTGTTTCTCAATTTTTCACTTGCCCATATTCGCCATTTAAGATCTCGAAATGACATCCCAGGAGCACCATGCTTGTCAGACCACGGGTGATCAATGTGGCCCGATGTTATTGGTAGTTCAGCGCCAGACGGCCACACTACCTCTCAAAGATGTACTGTTCAACCCGTTTATACTTCATGTTTAGAACACCAATTATCAGCCCTCGTGCTAGAGATATGCGGCGATGGAACTCTTATATTGACTACAGTGGATGGACGGAACTCATTCCGTTGTTGAAAAAGATGCATTGCTGTTCATGAAAAGAAGTAGTGGATGCCACTTCCTAAAAGCCATATAAAAGGAAACTCGGGAAGCGTTCGTGGTGGTTTGCCCTAAGAACAAACGAGACACGGCCCCCTTTTTGCCCATTACTCGAAGACATTTCCGAGTAAGCTGGTTACCTTACTCATATCTTTCACTTTCAGCTTTACACAATTATAATGGTGTCAACGCGCCAACTTGACAGATGTGCTGAACACTTTGAAGAACAGTTCAGTTGGCCTCAACCAGACCACGTAAAAGAGGATCCGAATGTTCTTGTTACTGAAGTGACTCGGGAGCTTAAGTTATTGAAGCGTAAGAAGGTTGTTGTGGCAGGTCTCCTCTATCCTCTTTTCAAGGATGATGTGCAGATGTTAGTATCAAAACTGACAACACTCCTCCAGATTATCTGGGAGGCCGAAGAGGTGTCTCGTGATTGGAGCCTATCAACGGTAATTCTCGTTTTAAAGAAGAGGGTCGAATTCGATGTGACAACCACAGGTATCATTCTAGTGTCTGTTGCGTCCAAGTTACTCACTGGTCTCATTTTACGTCGGCTCACTAAGCCCAGAGAAAGTCAGATACGTGAAGAACAGGCAGGATTCCGATCCGGTCGAGGGTGCGTTGACCACATTTTTACCTTGCGACGGATCTTGGAACATCGGCACTCTTATAGGCAGCCGACGGTCTTGGTCTTTTTGGACCTGAAGGCTGCTTTCGATTCAGTTGCTCGTAACGTTCTCTGGAGTTGTCTTCTTCGCAAGGGAATACCAGGGAAATACGTAAATTTGTTGAGACCATTGTATGCACACTCTGCAAGCCGGGTGAGAGTTTGTGGGCAGCTGTCCCGGACATTCCATCATTTCTAATGGTGTTCGTCAGTGAGTGTCCGATTTCCCTCTTCTGTTCAATTTTGTCATGGACGACATTCTGGAGGTGCGCTTGAGGAGTCCAGTGAACTTGGTGTTGAGCTTCTTCCTGGCGCTCGGTTGACCGATCTGGAGTATGCGGACGACATTGTCTTAGCCCCTTCTGCCGAAGACATGCAGACCATGCTGAACAAGCTGAGTGGCCGGGCTAGTTTGTATGGAATGCGTTTCGCACTTTCGAAGTGTAAAATGTCATTTCAAGTTTGGTATTTCCACCCCTACTTTCTTCTTTGCAGGTAACCCATTCGAGACTGTGGACAGTTTCACATACTTGGGTAGCACTATCTCATCAGCTTGTAATATTGCTGATGAGATATCAACGAGGATAGCAAAGGCACGGCCGCTCGTCGGCGCGTATTCTGGAACGCTCGGGATGCGCGATCAATTGGTCAACTACTCACGTTGCACAGCCTGCGATGGTTGGGTCACGTACTCCGTATGCCAGCTGAGCGTTTACCGTACCGGGCATTATATACTGAGACCACCAACAGTTGGGTGAAACCACGTCCTCACGGAGTATGAAGACTCCGACTGTTCCACTGAGCAAAGTGGGTAGGTGTCGCCTGCCCGGCTGGGGTCCCGTGATCACTCCAATCGCTAGTTAGAAACGCTATTCGAGATGGCGATGTGCTGCAGTCAGTGGCATACCTGCATTTATATCACTCCCAGTTCTTTCGCTCAGTTTAAAAAAAATTAATTTTCAACCTTCTTAGTGACGTTTTCTTCTAGGATATTCCACGTCACTGTTGTGGATGAGCGGCAGTCCGAACCACAGTACCTTTTGGTCAGGCTCATGGCTGCTATGATGATGTGCGTAACAGCTCTGTCGCGATCGTCCTACTGACCGATGTTAATGCCCTTCACAGATAGTCTAAAACGAACGTCGTCGAGATCAATGTCAGCAAGTGTAAAGTTACGCATATCAGACAGAAGCAGTTTCCCTTAGTTCCTCGGCAGAGTACCGATTCAAGTTGCAGACAGAAGAAAAGACTGGCACTGTTGTCTGATATAAGCCCTCGAGTTCCAATAGCGAGGTAAACTCCAAGAAAGCTAATAGCACATGAGCCCTTCTGGAACGTTCGTTTGGGGAAATTCGAGTGATTATGCTTCAAAAACCTGTACAACAGCTTTATTTGTCCTCACCTCGAGCAAGGGACCCTTGTTTGGTCTCCTCACTTACAGAAGGACAAACATTTTGGAAACTGTTCAGAGGCGTGCGACGAAAGCAGTTCGTGGGTTGAGTGCAAAACCCTACATTGAGCGGCTTCACGAGCTAAATCACTTCTCCCTGGTGTACCGCAAACAGAGGCGATCTAATGCTGGCGTTCATGGTTCTAAGGATCCCAAGTCATCCGTGCAGATCCCTGCTCACTTCTGCGGATACTAGCTCACTCAGAGGGCATTCCTTGAAACTAAAGAGTCAGTACAGCAGACTTGAGCTGAGGCACAGTTTCTTCTCGGTTCGGGTCTGCAAAGCCTGGAACCCTGCCAGAATATATCGTGAGTGTTACGACGGTGGCTGCGTTCAGAATTTGTCTGGATTGCCCCTTCAGTACTTAGTCTGTGCCCCAGCATACTTCCCTACGCATAGTTATCTGTGCATGTTTGTCTGTCGAATAGCTCACACCCGGTCATGCATATTCAACGACATATAAACTTACGTGTGTAATGGTGGTAAGCATGCAATCACTGTTCATCTCAGCCCTTCGGCACAATCAAGAAAAGTTGTGACGCATAACTGTCCCTCTGGCGCAAGGATTCTCTGTCTGGAGAAACCGAATCGCCAAAAGCCCCTCGCTTTCTACTTCCGTCCACCACCCATTGAACCCATCGGTGGGCTAATAGAAACGGGATAACTGAGGGTCCATTTTCTTGATTTTCCTGCCCTGGACGAAATAGTCATCATGGGGCTACCGTTAAAGAGACATGTGCGAGTTATTCAGCGATTGATACGCGGATGCGAGGCCGATAGCTCAAGTTCCCCGGCTCAGTACAATTCTCCTTCCGGCATCAGTTTTCCTGAAATGCAATCAAAAAAACTGGCGCAGCATCACTTTCTCTAGATACAACGTAGGAGCAGTAGATATGTAAAACTGTAAGACCTTGTCATTCACCTACTACTTCTACCAAACAGTTAAACGTCTAATCAGCTCTTAACTTGTATGCGTCAACGACAGTTGACGAAGGCTATTTTAATGGGTCCTGTGGTAAAAATGGTTGTGTACGTCAAGCATTTGAGGTCTCCTTTAAAAAAAATTATTGTGGCCCCCTAGCCAGTTTGGACCTGCGAGGGTAAAGAGTTTTTCTATCGGCCCTTCAGCAAAAAAGAAAAAAAGTGAAAACGAGATCTCGGAGTCTTCAGTATTCCGGAATACCGTTACAGGGCGATTGCTCATTGGATTAGCTTTTCGCTACTTGTTAATGCTTGTTCTGGATTTCGGTTTAAGAACTTGCTATAGTTTACCCTCTGGCCAGAGGGTAAAGACCAGGGATTTCAAGCTGGTACTTGTTTTGAAACGTGTAGAAGACCTGCTACGATTTTTGGCGCAGATCGCTGTACACGCTGGAGCGCATTTATGCTTTTCTTTAGGCCAGAATAAATTATCGTATTCAAACAGTGGTCAGATATAAACCCCGTAAAGGGTTGATAAAGCCTTGTCAGTTCGCGGAAACGTCCGGTTAATGATGCGCAGTATAGTGAATCCTTTTTCGGCTGCTTTTTGTTGATAGAGTGAGAAGCACAAATTGAACGACAACCTTGTGCCCAGGTCTTTCTTAGGACTCACCTTGGCAACAGGCACTTCTGTTTGTACATAGTGTGTTACGAAGATTGTCAGAATCTCCACCAAAAGGCATTTGCACACACCTACCAGGTTTTTAAGTCATCCGCATATCTGGAAAATCATTTATATAAATTAGAGATAGTAGTGGACCACGGACAGATCCGTGTAACACACCCGCTGAGATAGGTTCGGCGGAGGAGATACCACAACCGGCTTTAACACGAAAGGTTCTATCATAAGGAACCGAATCCATCCGGCGGTGAATATCACCTTTACTACCGTATTTCTCCATTTTCTGTAAAATTGGGCCGTGTGATACCCGGTCAAACGCCGTAACAAAGTCGAAGAAAATGGCGTCTGATACGAGACCATGATATCTAGCACCCGTTAAACCGTCCATAAAAACAGCGTGTTCGTTACGCAGGACCTACTTGGTAAGAATCTGTGTTGAGGTACAGATATGTGAGTATTGTCTAAAAGGTGCTCTAATATAGCTCGTCCAAGGAGACGCTGTAAGATTTCGCTCGGAATACTCATGTGGCTGATTGCTCAATACCTCAAAGGAGAATGCCGATCATCCGACTTATAA
>LOND01000842.1:4885-16528 GCA_014220965.1 Paragonimus kellicotti | reverse complement strand
CATGATATCTAGCACCCGTTAAGCCGTCCATAAAAAGCAGCATGTTCGTTACGCAGGACCTACTTGGTAAGAATCTGTGCTGAGATACAGAGATGAGAGTATTGTCTAAAAGGTGCTTTAATATAGCTCGTCCAAGGAGACGCTGTAAGATTTCGCTCGGAATACTCATGTGGCTGATTGCTCAATACCTCAAAGGAGAATGCCGATCATCCGACTTATAAGTAGGGGTGACGGTAGCCTCCTTCCATTCATTGGGAAGGATACCGTCAGAAAGAGTCGACATGAAAAAGCCATGAAATGGTTTGGCAAGTACGGAAGACGCCTTCAATATTCGTGGATGAATCTGGTTGGGGCCCATTGACATAACGGGATTGGACTTAGAAAGCGAAATCTGAACGTCCTGCACGGAGATTTCTGCGTGTAACAGTATCTACTTAAGTACCCGTGAGAATATACACATTCAACGCGTTTACCTTCGCCACTGGTTGACCGGAAGGTTTTCTGATGAAGGTTGTGAGGAACCAAATAGTGGACTAAAGAAGATGGAACGCGCATCCGTTACATACGCACTACTGAGTACAGGCAGCCAACAAACAGTAAACAATGTGACACACGGTACAACGTGGTTGTCCATGCGTTAGCCTACACATAGTTGATATCACCTCAAAGTACTTTCACCACACTTACACCACTTCTCTTTTTATAGATGAAGGGAATATATCTGAAAGTATTTCGGAAGAAATACGTGAATTGCGTGTGGTTTCGTGTAAACCTTTCAACAGTAAACACAGCAATTATTTTTATCACACATGCATAAAATATTCTCTGGCAATATGTTCGTGCGTTCACGTTCCCTGCGCACGGGCGTGAACTATTGCATAATCAACGTGGGTCTCATGATAGCGCAGTTGACGCGCTTGGCTAACACGAGAACATCTGGTTTGTCAGTAACTTCCGCCTCAGTTGCACACTTGTGACATATAGAACGACGACCATCGCACGCGGCATTCCACAATGCGATAGTCTGGTGATTTGTGAGATCATTCATCTTCTCCTTCAGGTAGACGATTTCTGCAAAATAATTGCACCAAACCTGGGCGCACTTGTTGGGTCGATGTTGGAGACCCTAATGGCGCGTACTGTTGCGACCCTGGAACAAGGGTCGTGTTCGCATTAAAAAACTCAGTTGAATACCTTCATCATTGGTAATTTATTCGGGTGTGTATTCACACTAGGTAAAGTTCATGAGCGTTTCGATTACGCAAGCACTCCACAATCTGTCACCACGAAGCATTAAAAAACTGGTCGCACTGTACGAAGGATGCGCACTCCAAGTCGTCCAGTCTCGCGGAACCTACCGGTCCCGATTCAAAAACACTAAACGAAGGTAACGCATGTGAACCACCAAATCCAAGGATTGTTACGACGTGTACATTTTAATGGTGCATTTCACTATAATCACGTTTTACAGTAAGCATTGTTCACGCCTCTCTAGGAATTTGCGTCTATTCTCTTAGACGTCAGACTGGATCGTTATAAAAGTTCTACGTGCCCACTCAGGAAACAGAATTTCACCTCCAGTTCCTATGGTTCACTATCTTGATATTGCGGAAGTTACTCGCGAATAAAGTTGAAGGGATGGGATTCAGGGTATGCGTGGCTAAGGGTAGAAAAACGAAAGGATGCATGGGGTGTGTGGGTGGATAAAGAAGAGCGGCAGTCGTCGGCTTGACAACGGGTAACGTCCTGTGTTTTCCGCAAAACCATGTAGGTAAACGTTTTCTGCCCGGCAACGGCCTGTCCTCTTTCACCCATTTTTGTTTTATTTGTGATAGACGAAATAAGGAAGGATGTGTTCGCGGCACGCAAAAATCAATGCCGACGTCGACGCTCCTTATCTGGTGAGAAGACTGATGATCTCGATTACTTGCTCACGAACAAGTTGCCGTTTGATAACTGTTAGGGTCGGCCGTAAACCTGACCCGAAGACACGACTCTGTTGTCAGAAATCCGAATATCCTCAAAGTAATAAAGATTACTGAGATACTGCCTCGCGCGTGGGATTCAAATGATGGTTCTTTCGCGCGGTTCACGCCGCCACAAGGTCAAGGATTTTCTATAAATACAGACCAGTTTCTCATGTAAATTTGCAAAGCGTCTGGTGGCTAAATACATTGCTTATCCGGAGTCTGCTTTGTCCGTGTTCTCATTGGTTCTTGTCGTTCACAGTGTTGGGGCCAATCGGAAGGGGTTTCTAATCGCGTTATTCGTTCATCGTTGTTCGTGTCAATTATTCGCGTTCGTGTTCAATAGGACTCAGTTATAACAACTGGCGACGGGGTCTTTTTTCTATATTTTGCAGTAAGAATCCACGATGTCAATAACCGCAGAAGCGCTGACGGTCATTTTGCAGCAACAACAGGCCTCAATCGAGAAGCGCAACCGGTGAGGCTGATCGAGACGGTTTCGACGCAGAAGCTGACTATGCAAGGTCCGGCTTCCGGCACCAATTCACAATCGCGGCCGCTGATCGAGTCCATTGGAAACTCAATCTCAGAGTTCCATTTTGATCAATCCTCTGGGGTCCATTTCGATATTTGGTATCGAAAACATGAAGACGTATTCGAGGTGGAGCTGGCCGCTGCCGATGATGCCCAACGTGTCCGTTTGCTCTTGCGCAAACTGGGTCCTTTGGAGTTCGAACGCTATACGAACTTCATTCTGCCAAAGAACGCTCGCGATGTCCCTTTCAATGATACCAGTCAAGTGTCTTAGCCAAAATCCTTCGGTGAACAATCATTCCCTGTTCAAATCTCGGTATCAGTGGTTTCCAGCGTGACCAGAGTGAGCACCGAGAGCCGTGAAGGATTTTGTCACCTACCGCCGACAAGCGTCTTCAATCTGAACCGTGTGAGCGCTTCAAGCCTCGTCCCTCAATGACCGCTGATCAATTGCAAGACGCTGAGGTTTCTCTCTGTGGTCTCCAGTCGACCCCATGTCGTATGCTCCATCCGCACTCGTCTTCCTGCAACAACGATGGCAACCACGTACCCTGTAGATGAGCGCCTTCTCTCAGTCGGTCATCGAACGTAAAAGAATGCTTCTTGAGAGTGCACTGACGTGCCATCAAGATCGTTCAGGTATTTAAACTTAGTCTTGTGCGTTTAGCCTACCAGCTTTAGATCTACGCCCGTTAAAGTTCTGCCCGGTTAGAAGTGACGTTTCGCTAACCTTTTCGGTTCTCACACCAGCTTGCGGTCCATGTAGTTCCACGTTCGGCATGTCCAGTATTAGTTTGCTGAGAGGCCATTATCTGGAAGTGGAGATCCAACGTAGTTGGTTAGAGTGTCATCATGGCTTCCTCTCATTGCTAGTCCGTAAAGTGTGTAGTGCTCTTTCCGTCCACGTTATTTCAGCTGATTCTGCTTTCAAGGCTGGCCTTGATGATTACATGTTGACTTAATTCAGACACCACACCTGTTTTTCATGTTCCAGTTATCGCTTTTACTTTGGGGTTTGACATCTGTCGATATAGAATCCTCAGAAATGTCTGCCTCTTACTTCCGTCTCCAATGTGCTGATCCATTGAACGCTCACTTAGTAATAAGCTGCTCCGATGACCATTGTTGTCGCTCGGTCTTATTGTGGCGTTACCCGGAAAGTTTAGCGCAAGGGTTGTGTTCGGTAGGATGATAGGCCTGGTAACGGTCGTCGATATTTTGAAAGGTATTTCACTTGACTGATACTTGCAAGAGCAAGAGGCACGCCATCAGTTTGGTAAGGCGAGGCGCCGCGTTAAGGTTGACTCCAATTTTCAACCCAAAACAGAAGTCAGTCCCCATTTTTAAATGAAGGCCTGCCTCTCCCGGGGCTAACCTACGTGCCTTTATTTACAATGAAAAGTGTGGCTCCCGTCCCCCTAGACAGCCAACCACTTACAGAACCGATGGAATTGGAGGATGTAGTCCATAACAGTGGTATAAACCTCAATTCTTTATCCGTACCTTCGCTTCTTTCAGCCCAAACGGGTTTTGTTAACTAAATATTTATTTCCATGGTTCAAAAACCATATGAGCCGACTGAGTCACCTCAAATGTCTCGTGCGAGGTCCGATCCGACGGCTATCTGGCTATCTGATGTTACATTGTGTTGAGTACTTAATGTTATTCGGGAAAATGCATGAACTCCGTGATGTTCATTAGACAAACATCGGTTTATCACTCATTTATGAGCGAGAAAAACTTTTCGCCTACATGCTTTATACCCTCTGGTTGAAAACACCAAGTGCATTCTAGTGATCGTTTTTTGAACTCTACGAAATCATTTTGTAATGAACATATGACCACTGCAAGTTTTGATCACGTCCCTTCGTTCCAGTGTTAATTTTTCGTAATGCTTCGTATCGGACGTAGTGTCGGCCCTATGACATCCCGAGATCTCTTGTGTAACTGCTTTACTGCTTTTCTTGAATTCTCTTCTGTTTCCCTTATCACTAATATTATTATATTGGCTGAGAGATCGCGTTTTATGCTTCATCGTCACCTCAGCTTTGGTCCGTACCTGTGTATATAGTGGCTGGGACTGTCGTTGGTCCTGACAGTGGTCCACGCAGTTGCAGAGTAATAGATAAGTATGAATGTATCGCGAAGAAAAAGAAGGAAAGTAAGCAAACAAGGACAATTGAGTTTTAAGAAACAGAAGAGTCGACACGACTTTAGATATTGACTCGCCACTGACTGTGACACAATGCCATGTCAGAGAGTGTTTCTAACCGGCGATGTAGGTGGTCGCAATCTTCTCAATCAGGTAGACGGCACCTACAAACCTTGCTCAGAGGGATGGTCATGAATTCCATAGCCTGTGACCATGTCACCACTTGGCCGCCTTGGGGTTTGTTCCAACTATCACCAACAGTGTGAGGTTCGGCTGACGCTTCGTCGGCATGCGGGTCACGAGACCTGCCGGCGTAAGTTGTGTACTTTCGTAAATTCACCTGTTGATTGCGAACTCACACATTTCCAAGTACGTACCGGCGAGCTGTTGCATTACTGACACAGTCAGCCCATTTGATACAGGCTAATTGACGCAGACAACAGTGATCGAATAACAGGAATCTATACACAGCTTTCACACGAGTGGGCCAGATATCTGATCTATAGAGAACCCGCATTAGAAAGTTTGCTTTCAATCGACATATCCATGTTTTGCGAAACCACAAGTGACGGAGGTTGGGGTGCTGACAAGATAGCACCACCCAGGTAGGTGAAGTGATTGACAGTCTTCAGCGGTCTGCTAGCAATACAATGATGGTCTTGTAACAACACCTTACATTTTGAAGATGTAAAGTGCATCCCATACAGGCCATCCGTATTACGTAACTGGGTCAGCACGGTCTGGATGTTGTTTTCAGAACTAAGTAAAGCAGTATCGTTCACATAGTCAATGTCAGTCAGCTTAGTACCTTGTAAAAGCTCCACTCCGAGATACCCGGAGCCTCTGAATGCTGTTCGCAGAATGTCGTCTAACATAAAATCAAGGAAGAAAGAGATTGGACACTCCTGTCGAACGCCATTTGACGTGGAGAACGCCCAAGTTAGCTGCTCACAAGTGCGCATTCTGCACTCAGAGTTAACATGCAATGACTTCGACAGATTGACTGTTCATTTCAGGTCCAAAAGTATCACGACCGTTGGTTGAAAATGGAGGTGCTAATGTTCCCTTTGTTTATCACAAGATGAAGATATGATCGATACGTTCCTGACTGGGCCGAAAACCCTGTTTGATTCTCTCTGATTCAAAAGCAGACATTATGAGACCGACCATCTTTGAAAAGTACTGGGAAAGGAAGATCCGGACCTGGGGCTGTATTACGTCCCGGTAATTTGATCTCGCGAGCCACTTCGACTTCCGAAGTAGGATTGTCTGGAGTGCCATCACCAAACACACAAGCTTCGTAATCCACAGCTGAGTGAGCTAGTTCAAACCAGCTGAGCTTTCCCCCTCTTTCAACTCGTCACGACAGACTGTGAATTCGTGAGCCATTTTTTACGTATTGTCTCACTAACAGCTTGCCGACGGTTAGTGCAACTACGAATCAGGGGAAACACCACCCAGTTGTTTCCCTATAAAACTCTTTCCCATCTCCTTGGCTTACTCAAAGAAGTAAGCTCCCGTATTCCTACACAAACTCTTTATGAGTTTGCATTTCGGTTCGCGGTGGTTCTTCCGACTTTGCAGGTGTCCAGTTCTACCGCATTTGCAGTACTAATTTGGAATATACCTCTTCACAAGAGATGCATGTTGCCGTTGAGTTTTCTGCCCAATGCTCGTTTGGGTCACTCTACTGTTGTGACCCGGGCGGATTAATTGTCAGTGCTGTTATATCGGCGTTTCGTATACCCTGGTCGCCCAGTTTCCAGCCGGATGTTTTTCAGTTGTGGACAAACCATCTTTGAATAAACGATCGAACAAAGCGAGCAGGAACAACGACATGGTCGGAATCGTGGTCGTTACTCCTTAATGAACGACACTTTTTAATGAAGTGGCGCCAGCGATAGCTGACGGAGATTGGCGTCCATGGTTGAGCTGCACAGAATGGCCTCCGCATCACGCGATGCCGTCGTTTGTGCTGAAATGCGCCAATCTGTGGAGTCCGTGATATGCGCACAATTGTAACAGCCGATCGTTGTTGTCAGTGCGTCGCGCACGAACACTGAACACACCACCCAACTACTTCTTTGGAATAAGATGGCCGAATGCATTCCTATCACCAGCAAACATGATGATGTCCGGATGTTTAGTTTGTTGTAGAAAATCAAAGAGAGCGTTTTAGAAGGCATTCTTGGAAGCGTGTGAACTATCATGTTGAAACTTATGCAGATTTGACAAGTGTACAGTCTTTCTGGTCTGTGTCTATAGACTTTAACTGATGTGCTAATGTCTGGCGGCACATACACGATCATCCACTGTCGTCCAGTGGAGCAAGTTTTGTTCTGTCTTAAAGCCGAATGCAATCCTCATTACAGCCTACCCACGAGATTGGGCTTCATCGTCACCGGAGACCCTGAGGAAGAATCACTGATCCATAGTATTATCTGAGAGCGAACTCAATCAAAGGACAATGCCAAGGTCGTAAAGGTGCGTTTCGTAGGCACAGCATCCATTTAGCCTTAGTTTCGGAAGGGTACATGCCAGAACAGCTTGCCGACCTATTTTCTGAAGATTTCAGAAGTTAAAAGCGCCAGTGTGTCCGGATTTCCGCCGAGCTTTGCATTTAGATTGCAGACGTTCCATCAACAAACGTGGGGACACAAGTAATGGTTGGACTAACTTTCACGCTGAAACTTATACGTTCAAGCACCTGTGCACTGGTGACCTCACCGTTTGGCGATGTAACGTTTGCGGCCTACATGCCAGACTCGGTGAACATCCGAATTTATAATTTTCATCTGAGCTACGAACATCACCAGTATTCCCAACCATCGGAAAGCACCAGTATATGCTTGTGTTGGTTTCACCGTTTGCGTTCTTCCTGTTGGGTAGTGCGAATGCGTCTGCATTTAAGTAAAGGCGATTGAATTCCGGATGTGTTCTAAGAGTACCTACGTTTGTGATTGTCAAGTGTTTGAAAGCAAGAACTCATGGGACGGAGAGGTTAGAGGTTGGCTCTCCTAGACTTTGGTGGCTGTGCGATGTGCTGTGTCGTTTATACGAACCATCCATTTCGACGTCATTCCCAAACAGCCATCGTGGCTTTACAGTTTGTGATGTTGTTCAGCGCAAGACTCTGTGCGTTGGCTTCTTGTCGTCTCTCGTTATTCACTCTGAGATAAACTGGGGCGGGATTTCCTTGATTACTAAGAATTCCCTATATGCACAACAGCATTCACTGAGACTTCCTGAACCATGATCCATGACGACTCCGCCTTCATTGGCCTGCCAGCCTACTATCGACCGTTGATAATGTATGTCCTTCTAAATTAACTTCTTGCCACACACCTGAAGCTGGCTACTTGTAAACGACCTGAAGATGTACGACATTTGATGGTGGTACGTGAATACATGGAGATTTGGTGTTCTGGGAATTACTTAATTAAAATCCTAGTCCGCCAGCACCTCTACCGATGATTGTGAAAAACGGAGAAATTTCTTGTAAAGGTATGTGTTCGTAAATTATACGGAGGTTGCGCATGTCCCCTAGCCGTTCGTCTAAGAAAATGGTCGGTCGTCTACTGAATTTTTTCTTGATCACGATTTGTCGGTTTTTATCTATCTGGATTTTTTGCTTTCCAGATGTTACTCGTACGCCACTTAATTCTAACCCCCCGCAATCCGAATGGTTTATCATGGCGATCTTCTTTTCGAGCGTTGTATACGACGGGAGCTTTTGAGTTTTTGAGCAAAGAATTATTTCATCCGGACTATGTACACATGAAGTTTCTAACAGGTTTTCTTGATTCCACCCACACATGGCTTCATTTGCCTTGGGATCTCACTATCGTCAGCGCGGCTGTGATTCTGCGCTCAATTGTTACTTTTCCATTTTATGTGTACGCGGAAAAAAACCATGCCAAGGTGTTTCATATCTTCATTGATTGTAAAAAGTCTACTCCGCTGCTTATACAAAAAGTTGAACAATCCGCGTTCTACCGTCAGTTGGACGATGCGGCTGCTAAACTCTATTTGAAACGTATGGTTTGTACTCTGTTTGTCAGCGGTCGTTACACATCTCTTCATTTAGTCGCGGCGAGTTTTCCTCACTACATGCCAAAAAAACGACTGTCATCCGCTGAAGTCGTCTGCAGCTGCCATTGTTCAGATTCCCCTATGGTTCTCCTTCACATATAGCTTACGCAACCTTTGTGGATTCCAAACTTCATCCGGTTATAGTAAGTTGTGTGCAGTGTGGTAATTTTTTGAATTATTCTTCACACTTTGATTAAACTTTCGTTTTATTGTTTGATTTTCGCTATTTGTCCTCCCTCACGAGTACTCACTGATACCATCCAGTCGAGGTTGGACGCCAGTATCGACTATGAAAGATATCAAATAGTCCAAAAAATTCAGCTATCAGGTTTCACAGAGGTGGAATAAAACTGATCTGGCTGTGACAGTATAAATCTGATCCTTAAGTTTATCTGAAACTTCTTCCTGATCCTCGCTCTTAGGATTGCCTCTACCCTATACGTACAGGTTGCAATTTAACTTCCTATACTCCCTCCATTGGTTGCATAATTTCTCAACTTAGATTCCTCCTAACTTGTTGAAACCCAATTCCAATTCTGGATAATTAATCCACGTATATATTTTGTTTTGCCATCTAGCACAACTGGTTACTCTTCCTCCATCCAAATTTGTCAACCGACGGCAGTATGAGTCGGCGAACCTCTATGTAGTTTTGTCACTTACGTTTTTCATTGAAAATTACAAATTCTTTGTAGCCGTTTGACATACCAGATCGCTATTCAGAAGGTCGGAACTCTTACTGGCAAGTCTGCTTTTGGTGCTTGGCGTCGTCACCACTGAGCCACATGTGGTCTCGATGGCATGCTAATATGCGATTGTGCTAGGTGACGTGTCGACTGAATATCACTAAGCCGCACGCGCAAGTTTAGTACACCTTTATGACGGGGAAAACCACAACAGTTTGCCAGTGGTACGTATGGCGCTGTGTCAGAATTTGACCACTAAACCCTCGTCTAAGACAAAACCCTACCTATTCTTCCTTAGTGTTTGCGTCCCGAGCTGCAGCGTGTTGGCTAGGCATTATGGATGCGAGGACCCTAGTTGTGGTGGCAATCCAGCTAATCCAAGTATGTCTTTCTTAAACGTTTCCGACTCCTTCTGGAATATCAGGACTTTTATCGAGTGACTCAAAATAAGAGGGATGTTCCCCGTTGTCCACACTAACGGAGACAAGTAATTCGAGGTCTCTGCCAGTGCCTCAATATCTTCGGGAAGTGTCGACAAGAGGTTAACCTTGGCCAGTAGCCCTCTTGCCGAAGTACATAGCGGACCTCAGCTTCGAGGTCTATCGACCAAGGCAGTGCATCACTAGTTTATGTCGGTAACACAGTAGTAGCAAAAATCCAATTAAATAAACTCTCCAAATATTCTACACAACAGTCTAATCTTCCTGATGTATGTTGGTTTCACTGTCAGGTGAACGCTTTTGGCCGGTGGGATGGACAGGCTGTCATACTGTCTCCATATGTTGGCTCCGGTGTAGGGTAGTAAATGGTAGCACACATTTTCCTTGTTTGGTATCCTACAGTCAGTTTAATACCGGCTTCATTCCTGCAGACCGCTGACTAGACTAACCCAACCTGTGTCGATTTGGATTGTGATATTCTACTTCAGTCCGGTCGAAGTATACCTTATAACGTGATTCACCTTTGACAAAGTTTTCCATCCAAGTAGGCTTTTTCATTGGTGATGCTACATCCTTGGTTCACTAATCTATTTGGACATCGTGCTACGACATCTTTAGGCAAAGGAGCCCCATTGTCGTAGTCTCAAGGGTGCGTAACTGCGATATCCCGTTGTGAACATATCTTGTACCATTATCCGAGATCATGCGGGACTTCATAGTATTTTTATTTGGACGACAACCCATCAATACAACGCATCAGCTATCGTGAGAAGATATACGGATGTTCCATTCATGACGCAGTGGGTTGAATTACTAAGATCAAAGGAAAGGCTGTTGCGGTCCTCCGGATATGAATCCTGTGGATTTCTTTGGAGGCATCTCACGTTGAGTGTGTATCTGAGTAAGCACACAACTGGAGCAACAAAAACTGAAAACGTGGCCGAGAGTTGCAACTACCACATCACCTATCAAAATACGAGTGAACTTTAGAAGTGTACTGGGACCATGGACCAAGAAAGTAGTTTCTGTCCGCTGTAGATATGTGCACGCAGAACGTCGCTTGTCACGACTATTGACGACACTGCGCCATCTTGTTCTTCCTTATTCGCTTGATTACTTTATTCTGGTTTAATGATTTTGTTGCCTACTGGTGTATAGTGGGGGTTGGTTGATATGAATTGCAATGAAAATTGAAAATCACTCAGTTGGTTGCAACTGTTCCATATCCTTGCCATGGCTGGGTTTGGGACTCCGACCACTTCCACATGAGACAACCGTGTTGACCACTGCGACATTGACCTTAGATTAAGCGCACTGTTTCGACGACTGTTGTACTCATTTTGCAGTTTCTCAAATCTGATTGAGTAAGTGTATAAGACTAAGTTAATTCGGCAAAGATAATGAAAAAATTCTCGCGGCAATGTTTAGGTATTTTAGTATTATCAATTGTGTAAATAATTTATCGCGTCGCTCCACGGCATCCACTTAAAATCAAATTTTGTGATACAACGGGCTGCTTGCAACGTAATGAGTCGTTTGAATCCCGAATGGTGCTTATCGGCATTAGTCCACTCGATAACGGATCGAGGCGACAGGGAATTATCACAATGATAGGTTGTTATTTGGTAGTGAACTGTTTCGGCTTATTATTCGAATTTTAAACTCTCCGTTTAATCATCCGGTGATCGAATTCCTTCGTTGCTGAATGTGTTGTAGATGGTTCCGTACGTTACGCTGGCGTAGCTCGGTACTTCTATTGGAGCGATAGTGGT
>LOND01000841.1:88218-103937 GCA_014220965.1 Paragonimus kellicotti | reverse complement strand
TTGTGAATAATGCAACCAGTATACCAGAAGTATGTTGTCGACCTGCAAGGTCAACTTAAGAGCGAACGAGTAACAAGACGAAACGGTAAAGGGCGGAACGACAAGCGAGCACGCAGCGGGGTCGTACGTTCGAGTGCGCGGGGTACTTGTCGGTATCCATACTCGTTCAAACAAATGTTTAAGCACATACAAAAGTTGGAAACCAAAAGAGTACAAATGGCAATCGTAGCTCTAACATAGTTGGTAATAAACAAATAGGGTCGCTACAAGCGTTCTCTCTGATTACTTTGATTGTGCAGATCGTCCTGCAAGTACTCCAGCGAAAGGCGCCTTCATAGTGTTTCATCATGAATTATTTGAATGGAGCCTAGTAGCAAGATATTTCTTTGCCATTAAAGAGAGCAACCGTCTTATGAATTTCCTTCGGCAGCCTTCTGTTTGTCTTTCTGCGTCAGTTGAGAGTCGTGACAGGATGTTCGAAGGACACTGGATAATCGGCCGAACAAGAAATATGCGTACCCATGGATGACCAATCATACCAGTTATAACGTGAAAGATACCGCGTATTTGCTCATCAACACAAGACGTTATGTTACATAGTCATTACCCAAGCGTCCTGCGTTCACCGCATGAAAAGCAGCTTGATCCTCATAGCCTGGCACTGATTCTACCGTTGATCTAAAAATCCAGTTGCTTTGTCTAGTTGGACTTAAAAACTGAGAAAAAGGACATTTAATCTCATTACTTCTTATCAAAAATTTCGCAGATAACGCAACTACGCTATTTTGGTAAACTTTATTCAGGAGTAATGCGTATGAAGTTGCGCACATTTCTTTTCCACGCGGTCAAAACAAAAAAAATTACACCAGAATTTATTACATCCAAGAAATGAGACAAACCACACAGTTTGAACACTCATCGTTGTTTGAAACCCGTGACTATCGTGGATAGTATAACGAGCATTTTCGTCTACCGATAAGACACTGCTTGAAATTTCTCCATACATCCATCTAGCACCTCCTAAAGATGCTTGGCAACTTACTGGCTTATCGCTTGGCTTTCGGGACTCTTTTGGCGCGAACTCACACTTGAATATTGGATGTGCTTGTTGGTTCCTGCTGAGTTTGGCGTCGGGGGAATGCCATTTACTCGCTAGTTGTGACGTTAATAATTACTAGATCAACTTTAAAACTGTGTATAATACTGAGACGTTAGAAGGAACGGCTTTTCTGAAATTTCGTTTATGTGCATCACATATATATACGACAATCATATCTCTTATATGATACATTTTAGAGGGTTGTTCCGAATAGTAGTTCATGACTTGACGAACATTTTGGGTGCCCGGGTGTAATGCAGCAAAATGTTTTATTCTTTTCTGTAGACGATGTCTGACGCAGATGGTATGTCACGTTGGGCACTTTGTCGTCGTAAAAGTAGGCAGCTGTTGGCGGTTCATTGATCACGCGGTATGGACAATATTCGGGACCACCGCCGGGGATGTACTGTTGCAACAGCCGTTTCAATCGCCTCTGCAGATACAGTTGAGGGTGAGTGGTCATTTGTTCTCCAGCTCCACCGGCCAATCGTTCGGTGGCCGTCACTCTGAGAGCCTAGGTTGTTTACAAGCAGCTATTGGTGTGTATGTCTTCGTTCTGCCTTCATTGGGTTAGTGGACGTGGCTGTCAATGGACTGCAACCCTTGGTTTCAGGCTCCATCCCCGAAGGTCGGCGGCTGGTCTCCTTGAAGACTGGTTGTAACGATCCACGTCTGATCGTTGAGTTACGCGTAGCCCCAAAACGGATCCCCAAAATGAAAACAAGATTGGACCCAACAATTTCTACGGTACTATTAAAGAAATGCATCAATAATTACAAAAAGCAAACCTCAATCGTTCACGACGATAGTCTCGTCCAGCAAAATCAACAGTTTCTCAACAGGACCAGCAAGGTCAAAGGTCAGCCGTCACGCCAGTAAGCCAGGACAAGAATGGCTACTCGCGCCAAGGACACTTAATGACACATTAGTTCAATAAAACAAAACGGGTGGGTGAGGTAGTGGGAACAAGTGTCAGGTTAGTGGGAAAATGGGGAATGCAAACGATGGGGACGAATTTTCTCAGTTCATGGATCAACAACTTTACCCTGGTGCTCCCCTGTCCTGGCAGCCTGCTGCTATAGATGTTGTGCGGAAATATCATCCAGAGATGCCCAAAGATATCAAATCCATTCTGTGAACCCTCGAAATTCCATTCAGAAACCCGTTGGGGGCGGATCTTTTATCCACACGGATATCTTCTCGAGCGCGAGTTGATAAACATGATTGAACTGCAGCTGCATAT
Source organism: Paragonimus kellicotti (assembly GCA_014220965.1). Lineage (NCBI taxonomy): Eukaryota > Metazoa > Platyhelminthes > Trematoda > Plagiorchiida > Troglotrematidae > Paragonimus > Paragonimus kellicotti. Next base: position 101,595 of record LOND01000841.1, on the reverse strand, counting down.
TGACGGTTTGTCCCGTTTCAAATGGTCAGGTATGCAACTTTGGCCTGTCCTTGGTCACTGCCTGAGCTTTAAGAACAAACAACCATTTGTTATAGATATTTACTGCGGTCCATGCAAACCAACGAACGTAAACGCGTTTCTCTGCGATACAATAGATGAGTTAATGGAATTTTTAATCAAATGGTATTGTGCTGACGGTCGCGAACACATCGATGTTCGTCTGTCTTGTATTATCTGTGATACTCCTGCTCGTGCCCTGTTGAAGCGAACGGCTTTACACACAGGTTATAACTGCTCGTGATAAATGTGTACAGACAGCAATTCGAACCAGCCCTAAGCTAGTGTTTTCTTCCCGCATCTGGCCCTCGCTGTGACAGAGACTTCTGGGACCGGATATTCACTAATCATCATATTGGTTGGTCCCCTTTTCTTGATGCCGACCACGACTTACTGCTAGATTACATGCATGCAGTCTCTCTGCGTGTCGTTAAAGTCTTACAATAATGTGGCAAACGAGCTCGAATGGAACTGAACTTCAGAACATCAGGGCCGTTAAAAGCGTTCTCAGCTTCCCCGTTCAGGTTCCCTTTAAGCGAACTGATCCGTCGATTGCACGGTCCTACAAACCCAAAGGCGCAGATTCACCGGTGTGTGTCGGAAGCGTCAGCCTGTTCGAACGACTTTGACGTGTTACAACATGCCGTCCATGATACTTCTACATCATATCAAGTAAAATGGAAAATTACGGGTAGGTCATTCTGCTGGATGATTACTATTTTCTCCGAAAGCCTACAAGATAAAACTGTGATGACTGTGTTAGATACATGTTTTTGAAGGTGCAGATTCATGTAGATTATGCACGTATTCGTTCAAATAGAAATGCGTCAATTCCGATTCTTATGTGTACTTTACTTTGTCCCTGTTTGTAATAAAAAAAGGTTTACAAATGCTTATGAGTGTAAACGTTATTAAAGAGAGCAGAATAACTGTCATCCGTTCTTCATGGATGATCAGTAAAGAGTGGGAATCCATTCCAACATACGCAACCATGGAGTAACTGAAGTTTCTGTTTACCAAACTTACCGCTACCATAGATGAGGCACTCTATTAGCCAGATTGATATTGATGCGTCGGTCATCACTGTATGAACGTTGAGGTAGTCATCACCTGTATCACCAGAACGACGTGTGTTCCATTTCTTTATCCCATATTCCCGTTACGCCGTTTTCTTCCACTCCATCCACCTCTGTGTTTATCTCCCTGTCTGCCTCGCCTTTATACACTCCTGCATCCGGTACAACTGATAAGTTTGCCATTGTTTTTAAACAACTCACAGCCTTCGGCGTTCGTAGTTCGCGTGCGACGTGCGATACCTGCAATAACAACGAACAAGAAGATACGAGTGAGCGAATCACGGTTTCTAATTTCCGCCTCTTGGAGCAGCCTTAGGGGGTATTTCGGAGGCTGCTTATGTGCTAAAAATCTAGGTGGATACGGTGGTAAAAATTCTTAAGGAAAAGATACTCAGCCGATGCGCGACAGGGAATTAGTGGTCGACGAGTTGGCTTGCTTGCCAGTGGTTGCACCTTACCGTACTGTTCAAGACTTCGACTGTGAAGAACTGGTGTTGATGAACGAACAAAAAAGATAATTTGCGGTGAGAAAGTGCGGTAGTTATCTTGAAGTCTTGGTACTAGTTTCGGTTTTTGTCGCGGTTTGGGGGGATAAACTGTGCTGCGTAATGCGCAAAATTTACCGGTGTCTGTTTTCAGACATATTTGCACAAAGTGTCGGTCAGACCAACGTTCCTCAACATGGTCGCAAACTAAAGGGGTCCAATGTAAAGCTGGTTATCAGGGATATGGCATTGAGATATTTACATACAATTTCATGGAGTCCATAGTTAACAACGCCTCATTAAGCGCCGCCTTCGACGCCGTGTACACCTTTGTTCGAAAGTGCTCCAAGGACGCACGCGATCGATTGGGCGGTCTTGTTGACAGAAAACAAAAATAGGACCGAGGAAGTGGGCACCTGATAACACGTCATCCCGAAATGCTATTTCACGTTTTGTAATTTTTGCGTTTCTACTACCTTCTGTAAATACACGCATGTATACATGACTTTTTATAACATTTCGCATTACAGTTTTATTACCTTTCACGTCTAGTTTTTGTTGTCCCATAATGTTACCGTTTGTTTTCACTGTCATCTCCCCTCTGTAGCAAGTATGAACACTGGGATTATTCCATCGGCGTACACTACTTAACATTTTGGTAAAGCCTTCCGGTATGTATGGTCTAACCGCTTCGTATCGATACTTCGGCCACTGTCGTCGGTTTGTGGACATGCTCTTTTGCACATGTTCACTTCCGTTGCCCCCCCCATTCAACGACAATCATCTGTAAAGGCATGATCCATCGCGTGGCTCACTTCGCGGTTGTCTGGTTGAGCCCGTCCTGTTCACACACCAAAAGGGCTTGATCAGGCTGAAGCGGTTGTCCGGGAATTGGAGCAAGGAGCACGCCTGCACAACGCGCCCAGTCCTGGCTGCCGGGAATCAGCGATTTCAGCGATTTGTTCACGGGTTCGAGGTTGGGGACCCAATTCACCCGGATCCAGTCAATTTGTCCGTTTCGATATCAGCGGTTTTCTGTTGACCTGAAAGGCAGTCATTGAAAACTGGGTGTAGCACCGCTCTTGGGGTTACAGAGAATACCGAAAGATTCTAATGGAAAACAAATAACTAATTTAACATTTTGTTTTAAGTAAATGAGAATCTAATAACACTTTGAAACGGTCCCTAGAAGAGCAGCTAACAACCTCTAATGGAAGGTCGTTCCAGTGGTTGATAACCCTGTAAGAGTAGAACTGTTGCCTAAGGAAGGTTCGGGGTCGAAGCTTATGGAGCTTCTTGTTGTGACCCCTCCGACTGTTATCGACTACTGGGGTAAAGAATCGCTGCACTAGTCCTGTGCTAAAGAAAAAGTGTGTAAGGATTAAGTCACCGCGGAGTCTTCGAAACTCAAGTGGGTAAAGATCAAGAATTTCAAGACGAGACTCGTAGGAGAAATGCCGCAAGCCAGTGACCATTTTAGTGGCTACTCGCTGGACACGTTCGATGGTGAGTATGTCCTTTTTCAAGCCGGTGTATACGACTTGATTAGCATACTCAAGCAGTGGTCGTATGTAGACCCCGTAGAGCGACTGAAAGGCATGCCTGTCTATGCGGGGAAAGGCTCTTTTTATCATCCCAAGAGTCCTAAATCCCTTTTTTGCGGCCATCTGATGGTGATAAGAAAAGATAAACCGGTCGACAGCCAAATCCCTAGGTCTTTTTTGAGGTCTACTTTCGCGATATCTATTACACTTTGTGCACCATGTATCACGAATAGGTTCCCAGAGTCTCCTCCGAGCGACATATGCGGGATAAACCAAGAGTTTCCCAAGGATTGGCCAGACGACGAAACGACAGGTTTAATGCGCCCAAGTGAAATTTTAAATGATAAACCAAGGGTTTCAAGTGAGTAAGCCGAGACTAACTAGTCATGGCTCCTGTGGGCTGTGCAGGCTGGGCACTTTCACAATTCAAACTGTACGCCGATTCGTTTATTCTGAATCTGAAACAACTAACCCGATAGTAAAAAACAGAGGTCAAGTTGTGACAACTGAACAAATCCTTGGACTCAGGGTATGCGTCGAATATACCAATTGTTACGTCATTAGAATGAACGTTCACTAACCTACAGATAACCTTGAAACGTTTGTTGAATAAGATGGACGGATCGGTTCAGATAAGTCGAATTAGCGTGGTAAGCTACTTTGTGTATCCATTTGTGTTGTGCTAGGTTTCCCACGATTTATACAACTTGCTGAGAACATAGTTGATGCCAATGGTGGAGAATTCTTTCTCACCGCCTAGCTCTAGAGCTTCGCTTAATGGTAATTTAAGCGGGTTTCGTTTTTCACTTATTCGGGGTGCATACCTACAAATCTAGAATTTGCGTGCAGTTTCAGCATACACGCTTTTACCTTTGAAAGATACAATTTACCGACACCCCTGATCCAGGATGCAAATAACACGATAACTGTTCGTCCTTCTCCTGAAATTTGTTTGAATTGTTGTGGTTCATGATATTAGCAAAGCTCACTAGACTCTACTCAGCTCAGCTACCTCGCCAAAAAGCAGCGTAACATTGTTGGTTGGTAGGCAATGATCGAATTACATTCTTTGCTTCACAGTCAACATAATCATTGTTGTCCTTTGTTTGAAAAAACGTCCGTATACTCATTGGGTGCGTAATTTTTGAGATTCAGTTCGGGTTACGCTCTGACCGTCAATGTGTCGCGCAAAAAAAATGGCTTGACAATCAGAAGTGCTGTTTACGAAAGTAACGCATTCACTGTCTGCTCATAGATTGACGGACCTGGAAACCTTCATTTCCGGGTGATCCGGGTTCTGTATGGCAGCTGAATTTATTTTGATACCGATTATGGCATGTTACAAAATACGTTGCGTAGCATGTGATAAGATGACGTGATAATGCAATTAGGTCATCGAGGTGTAACCGTACGAACCAAAACGTGAGAACAAGTTGACAGACTAGGATCTACGTACGTTGGCGTCATCTGTTCCCTTGGTGGGGTTGGTCGGAGTCGTCTCATGTGTTGGGCCAACCGCTCACCGTAATCCGCGAAGTTGATGGGTCCCGTTGCGCGTGGGACAACCATCTCTCCGGGTAAACGTAAGGAGCACCCATAGACCAACTGGGCGGGGGTGGTATGCAGGTCGGCCTTCAGCGTGTTTCGGATACCTAACAAGACTAATGGCAGAACCTCGTGCCACGAAGGGTTGTTGCTAGCGGATAGAGAACTTTTCAATTGTCGATGGAAACGTTCAACTAACCCGTTGGCTGCCGGGTGGTAAGCTGTTGTGCGAATTCGACTACAACCTAGTGTGTTGAGAAGTGACGTGAAGGCTAAGTCAAAATGTGACCCGCGATCGGTGGTCACTACCGCGGGGCAACCAAACTGGGCAACCCAACGTTCCAGGAATGCCCGTGCGACGGTTTCCGACGAGCAATTCGGAATTGGTATAGCTTCTGGCCAACGTGTAAATCTGTCTACACACGTCAAGATATACGTACACCCATTCGAGGGTGGCAAAGGTCCGACCAGGTCAACATGTACATGGTAGAAACGCTCATCGGGAGCTGCAAAACTCCCCACTGGGGCACGCGTGTGACGATGAATTTTAGACCGTTGGCAGTGTATGCACGCTTTGGCCCATGTGCGGACGTCGCGATTGACGTTGCGCCAGACAAAGCGCTCGGTGACCATTTTGACTGTTGAACGTATGCCTGGGTGAGACATGTTGTGCAACGTGTCAAAAATTCGGCGGCGAAAAGCCAGTGGAATAACCGGACGAGGGATGCTCTTGTGAAGTGTCACAAATAATCATCCCTTCGGATGAATTCATGGGAACGCTCTCTAGCTTAAGGGAACTGGACCGACGAAGTTGTTCTATTTCCGGATCGTTGTCCTGTGCAGCTGCGATCGCTGTCAGATCGACTGAGCTGTCTGCCGTGCTCATTGTAGCATTGATGCGCGAGAGAGCATCGGCGACTGGGTTCGCAATACCTGAAATGTGACGGATATCGGTCGTGAACTGAGCGATATAATCCAAGTGTCGGGTCTCTCTGGGGAGTACCTGTCGGTTGTCGAGCGTAAGGCATACGTTAGTGGCTTATGGTCTGTGAAGATGATAAAATCCCTGCCTTCAAGGACATGTCGAAAATGGCGGATGCTGAGATATACCGCTAATAGTTCCTTTCCGAAAGCACTATACCGCGACTCAGTTGGTTGTAAACGTTTAGAGAAAAAGGCTAGTGGGCACCAGTCGTCACCGAGTTGCTGTTGCAGGACCGCTCCTACAGCCACGTCTGATGCATCCACAGTTAGCGCTAAAGGAGCGGACGGATGATGATGTGACAGCGATGCTATATTGGCCACAGCCGTTTTTAACTTAATGAAGGCCTTTTTGCGGCTGTTGTAATTAAAAATGAGCGAACCTTACCTCTGAGCAGGTCGGTGAGTGGTTGCATTAATGGGCACAATTAGGAATGAAACGGCGATAAAAGTTTACTAAGCCATCGAAACGGCGAAGCTGTTTGAACGATGTGGGTTCCGGATAGTCCACTATTGCCTGCACTTTGTTGGGAAGATTCGTGGATATACTGTGCCCTAGGAAGGTTACTCGGGGCATCCCAAACGAGCACTTAGCTAGGTGTATGGTCACACCATGATGCGACAAACGAGCGAATAATGAACGCAAGTGCGCGCAATGTTCTTCCTGCGATGAGCTAGCGACTAAGATATCATCCAAGTACGGATAAACACCATCCAGTCCACGACACACGTCGTGAATAAAACGGAATGCGTAAAAATTCGAAGTCCGAACGGTGTTATGACTGCTGTGCGCGAGATATCTTTGGAGGCTACAATAATCTGGTTATAAGCTCGCACTAGGTCAATTTTTGTGAATATTCGCATTCCTGATAGGTTTGCCGTCAAGTCCTGAATGTGAGGAATTGGATACCTATCGGGAGTGGTTGTGTTGTTTAATGCCCGGTAGTCGCCGCCCGGGCGACAGTTATCAGTGTTTTTAGGCACCACATGCGGCAGCAAAGCTCATGGGCGGACGAATAATGCTGCGTTGAAGCATATGTTCCAATTTGGCTCGGGCAATTTTAACTTGTTGGGAGCCAAGCAACGTGGACGACTTCTAACTGGCGGCCCTCGTGTGACAATGTGATGCGCGACGTCGGCAGTTCGTTAGCGGGTCGAACCACTTGAGGGAATTCCGATAGGAGCTTCCCATAGGGCTCATAAACTACGGGAATCGGCTAGCATTGGACTGATCACAGCCGTATGCGACGGCTTACCCCGAACATTGAGTTTTGTCGAGGTATCAATCAGGACGCGATCGACGTGCATCGACCAGCAAATCGAAATGTCGGAGGAAATCGATACCAATAATAGGGAAAGGTATATCAGCTACAAGGAAAACCCAGTGAAAATCACGTCGAAGACCGAGGTTTAGACTCAACAGTCGACGGCCGAAAGGTTCTAATGGGCGTACCGTTTGCAGCTCGGAGTGTAGTGCCAGCTTCTGATCGCGCATCCGTTACCGAATGCGGGATGACACTAACTTCTGCTCCTGTATCGATTAAGAAGTGCATTTTGGAGGTAAAATCCTTCAGAAAGAAAAGGCGACTGTTGTTTGACTGGCCTGTGGCTGTCGTCGCTAAAACACGCCGGCCTGCTAGTTTAAACGTTTGTTACCACGACGGCTACATGGTGATCGGCATCGTTTAGCGTGATCACCGTACGTCTCATGGTACCAACAGAGATCGCTAGTCTTTAGTCCGGGCGGTGATCGGGCACGCGTCGGAGGAATTTTAGATGGTGACCTAGTACGCTGAATGCTGGCACGAAGATCCGCCAGTTCACGTCGCAACTGAGCTATCTCGGCGTTTGGTTCCAAAGGGTTGTGTTCACGACATTCAAGTGCCTTGCGCAGGACTGCTATTTCGGCGTCCTTCGTGGCCAACAAACTATCCGCAGGACTGTTGGGGTAACTACCTGCCCAACTAATGGTGACGGCGCCGTGCCTCGAAAACGTTCGTGTATTGCATCGGCCGAAGCCGCTAGATCACCTAACGGACGTGAGGGTAACACGGATAATAACTCCTGTGTATACTCAGGCAGTTGTTGCATCCATAACTCTTGCAAAAGAGCTCTGGCAACTGTGATTTACCTACTGCATGTCGCATTTCTCGAAGAAGAACCGACGGCTTCTTGTCCCCCAACTGTAACCGTTGGAACAGTTGTTCCAGACGCATTTTGTCGGACGGCTGTGTTTCTTTAAGAATTGTTCGCTTAGCTGACTCATAACGATCGGTTGCTGAGATTAGTAAGATATCGGGGAAAGCGTGGTATAAGCTGACAGAACTTGTCCGAATCACTTGTTATACGCCGGTTGCTAAACTCTATTTCTAACACGGCGAACCACAGCTCTGGATCAAGATCTCCAAAAGCAGGAACAGCTAACGTGATCAGTGATACGGAAGACAAAAATTCTGACCTCATCTCCTTACTATCCATAGCGATTGAGCGAATACAGACGGGATGTATATACTTATACACTATACGCACTCGAAACGTAATATGAAAAGAGAGAAAAAACGATTCACTGAACTAGAATGTACACTATAATATACAACCTAAACCGGGTTTACCAGTTTGTAGAATCAAATGAACCGAAGACGGACCGGTTAGAATAACGCAACGAGTAAACAAGGAGTATATTGTCGACACGCGAAGTCGACGTGGGCGAGCGAATAACAAGACGAAAAGATAATACAGCGGAACGACAAGCGAGCGCGCAGCGTGAGTCGTACGTTCGAGTGCGCGGGGAACTTTTCGGTCTCCATACTCGTTCAAACAAATGTTTAAGCACATACAAAAGTTGGAAACAAAAGAGTACAAATGGCAATCGTAACTCTAACATAATTAGCCATAAACAAATAAGGCCGCTACATCGTTGAGGTATCCATCTTTAAGATGTCTCTGCAACAGCCAGGCTTACGATATTCTGCATCCAGGTTGTTTACCTAAATGTTCACATTGTCAACCGGCGACTCTAACGGCGTTTTCTCGGTAGTTCGGTCGTGGAACTGCTTACGAACACAACACCTGTGAAAAAAAAAACTCCGAACTTTGTCAGACTTACATACATCGTGTGGCTTCGATGATGAGAACAACCGAAACCTGAAAGCACTACATCACTTTCGACTATGACGTTGAGACTCTGGGTGTGTAAGTACGCAAACAAATAACGGAAGTACTGGTGGAAGCGCCGCTCTCTATATCAGTCGGCAACTTGGGTTGCACAGACTGCACAACGTGGTCCTTACTAGGGTGCATAAAGCGGTGTGGGCTACGGCACAGCTGTTAAAGAAGCTTGCATACTTAGTGGGTGTTACGCACTATACACCAAACTGTTCTAGTGACAGACTCTTGTATTATGACGTCTCCGGTTCACGTAAGTAAATTGACATTCACCAATCTGCGAATAATGGGATTATTTTATCTGTCGTCTGCCACCATTACTTTCATTGCGGGACGTAAGACTCCGTCTGCCACTTTCTGTGACAGAGTTCTTCAGCTGGGTTAGTGTGAACGGGTAAATCGGGGAGATCATCAGCTGCATGGTTGTATGCCTTCTAGGCTGGACTGGGTTCTGAAGAAGACGCAACTTATTATAAGTCACCTAACGGTTTCCATACTCTTTGGAATCCTTCAGTTACTCTTCGTGTATACAGCGGGCTACATCATTTTCAACCCAGGACAGAGTGTGCATGGAAAAAATTTTCAATTCCACTTTGTGTCCGGAAAACTATGCTTCGGTGGGGCTGGGTTTGTGCAATGCTGAACGGGGCGGTGCTGCAAAACGAACTAAGATATCTTATCTACGGATCGTCATCACAACTGCTCTTTCCCATTCGACTGACCCTTGTCCAGAAGACCACATACAGGATGTTTGACCGTCTGCTACGTCAGTTCACCTCAGAGACGTTTGTCAGAGTGTGCCTTACCTAGTTCCGCCTCTTACCTAGAAATTACTATCCAGAGCAACACTTCGTTCATGAAGCAGGATACTATTATACCATAAATGGTTCAGCGTGAGACCACTAAAAATGTATATGAATCGTTTCGTAAGTCTTACTTTGATGTGCTCCGTACGTTGGACTTGTTCACTTGAATACCAGGGAACCCTGGGTACTTGCTATTTCTTCACGAGACTTCTCATAGTCAGTCGCATTTAAATCGACACATGTTCCCACTGACTCTCGCCCCCCAAACACAACCTGTGTGATCACTTGTGAAATCTGAGTCGGAAGCATTCACACGCTCCATACAGAGGTACTTATTTCTCAGTGGGAGTCTTCTGCTCGTGGAAATCGCTCTCAGAAACGCCTGCACACGAAGCTAATACCCAGTGATTTAGACCAGGACCTGATCGTCACTCGATGGAAGTTACTCATGTTTCGTCTCTGTTCGACCAAATGATGCTGTCGGTCTTTGCACGGGCTCTTGATTGGCTCGCATTCAGATGTTCGGCGGTAACTGTCTTGTTGAAACCTAAGTGGAATCGAGCGATCCTTGCTCGCATGTTTACGTTTGGGACCGTTGCCAGTATAAGTTTTGTCTAATTTTGCACGGTCGTTACGTGTTCCTTCTTTATTTGCCCTAGTATGTTACATTCAGTAGTCATCTTCAGTGTCATCGTGAACCCAATTGTAGATTGCAGTTTAAGGTACGTAGGAATGATGTCACTGTCTTACTCCGTGTATGCTGTTGTGTATGTTTCTGTCCTCCTTATCCGTTAGAATATGGTAAGGGTTTTTAAGAGGCACATTGCTAAAGCATAACGTACAGTTTTTCTCCGGTTATCCAGCGGATATTGCATATGGTCTGTTTCTGTGGTCTTCTTGATTAACAATTGCACATGTGATAATCGTTTTATTGGAACCCTTCTTCAGGCAATATGCGAAGCTGTTCGGAGATATGCCCTAGTGTGCTACTCATGGTTATGTATTTGGCTTTCTTTATAAGGTTAACCCCGCCACGAATAGACCAGATTATTATGCGTTGTGGCGGTTTATGTCCTTCGGCAACCCGAGGGTAAACTAAATGGTGTGCTAATCACTTTAACATTGATTCACGTCAGACAGTTTATTTAGTAGAAGTCTATCATACTGCAGTCCCGTGGTTTTCAGTTTGGAGTTTGAATCCGACCTCTTGTTCGGGGCAAACAATACGATTACTTATTGATTGCTACGTGCCCGTTACCTCAGTGGTCACTCCTCTACTGCTCTATTCAGTTTAATCCTTAATGCCTTCCCAGTCGTTCGTTCTAGTAATTTTTCCGACAAGTCTTGTTGGCCACAACAAAAAGAGCTCGCGATTCCCATTCCCATTTGCTTATGCCCCAATTATTGTTCTGTGCGTACACGTTGATAACGGTCTACTGGAAGCGCCTTCAAAATATTCATTCCAAAACGATTAGGTCAACTGACCGCCATTACTCGAATACTAGATTCGTTGATGGTCGGTGTCTGGCACACTTTGGAGACCAAAGTCTTGGACGGTTGTCACTGTGGCCGTACCGCCCATCGTTCGCTGGATACTGTCTATATACTTCAAGTGACTTCTTAAATGCCGTCATCGTTCATGACAGATTGAGTGCAGTTCCCAATTGGTTGGGTTGCTTTCGGTTGCGCGCTATGTTCCGTCCGCTTAACAGGCTGCTAGAGCCAGTTGTGTACACTGAATTCTCCAGGGTGTTTTCTCCTTCGGCTTACGTTCCAACCGATTGCAATGATGACATTATAACGGTCGCCTTTTACTCAAAGATGGCAGCTCTCTGGGTTGCTGGTGTTTCGATTTAGTCACTTTATCCGGAGACTTCCCAGACAGGTCAACTAAGCGATACCGAATCTGTTTCAGATTAAAGATTCGGACTAGCATCACGTCACTTAGAAAAGTGTGGCAACCGCTACAACTATTCGCCCACCATTGACCACTTTCAGCCAACATTAATTTTAAAGACTGCATCTCACTGTGGCCATGGTTTTGTTACTGATCAAAAGGCCTGCTCACCTAGAACGGTCAGTGTGACCAAAGCCGCTCTTGTATCGGGCATTGTTTGTTGATTCTTCAAACTTACCCATACCACTGGTCCAGGATGTTTATTCACTCTTCGGACTATCAGCGAAGCAGGTGGCACCTTTGTCCATAATACGTTTATGACGTTGGATCACTTGACAAAACACTTCAAGAGAGTCTAGTTTGTCTTCTTACTTCACTGAATTACCACCACCTTTCTCCAGTATCGTGCCGTGGTTCGTGGATTTAAAACCACGTACAAAAATTTATGTCCCGAGTTGCACTGCGTCTCTGAAAGGCAATAGAACTGCTGGCCCAAACGCTTTCGTGTCAACAGTTTTCAGATAAAGTGGCGACATAGTATTGATGACTTTGACACTGTTGTGTAATCGATAGGCGAGCGGTCAACCGAGAGTGAATAAAGATTTGTTGCCTAAGAATTGCACTTTATTCATCTAACAGCAGTGACGTAGAAGCAGAAGAGAGAAAACTAACACGTAATAAAAACTGTCAGCTAATGGTGTGTATCAATAGGTAGTCTACTGCATTCTCTCCTGGCTACTTTGATTTGTTTGTGAAAGTTTCACAAAGAGTTTTGGAAATAGACACAGGGATAGATGATGATGACGGCTAGAATAGATGCACACAAAATGTTTTAGGAATAAATAAAGTGAATATGACGATTAAAAGAAGGACTGAAGAAAATGCTCTCATGACTAGGTATGAGAATAAAATGAGGCTTCCCTGTTTCTCAGGTTGTATAGGTTGTATGGTTTTTTGCTGTTTTCCAACAATGGTGTTATATGCGGTCTGTTGGTACTTTCGATGTGAGGCTCAGAATAGATTCCTCAGCTGTGACCGCTTATTGGACCGCGTCGGTCTACGATTCGAGTGTCATATCAGATTTGAACTGATTTGAATCCTGAGTTTCAGCTAAGAAATCAGAGCTAGTGATGCTATAGTGGTAGACATCATCAAGAAATGGGTGCGCAAATTTCCCTTTCGGAGCTAGTTGACGAGTGGCTACTGTCTCATCTTTCTCGTTGGAGAGGTGGAAGTGAGCATATCGTGGACTGTACTCGATTAGCTCGGTCTTATCAACTGGGAGATCATGATTTAGGGATTTTAAAGTATGTCGAATTTATGCCGACCGCGGAACGGTGAACCAGCTGCGCAAAGAAACGACGTAAGGTAATTTTCGCTTATAGGAAAGCATCCGTTCGTGTGATGTTGCGTCCGTTCGTATGCATAAGAGAGACAGTATGAATTGCAAAGCGTTCAGCAATACAAATTTGTAATGACTGCATGCCACGCCTGTTCTCACTGTGAGCGTTCTCGCTCGCCAAAGTGTACCGTTCAGCATCTCGACCTACCACATTGCTTGGTGGTTGTAAGCCATGGTTTCACTATTGCGGTACATTTTCTATGCGGGAGACTTCAGTTTCCCAGAGGTGGAAGCTGGGCGTGGATCTGGATGCACGTGAGATGAAACAACGAATATCAAAAACAGATACCAGAAGTGTTTGCTGACGGTGAATGCCATCCAAACCGGCCGGGAGAGTGCAAAAGGGAGTCTCCAGTATCCATCAGTCATCAGATGTCATCGTCATCATAAACAGCAATACATCAGTGATTCACACCAAT
>LOND01000841.1:63526-76588 GCA_014220965.1 Paragonimus kellicotti | reverse complement strand
AACACCACGTTGTAAGACAGATTATCAGCGCTTCGGCCTGGGCATTCATATCTCCAAGCCAGAACTGCAATATCACAGCCATGTGTCGACCGAAGGACAGCTGCCAGATCCGTACCACTGGTCCCAGACGACCGTCTGTCAGTGAAGCTATCAGCGAGGCAGATGGCACACTAATCTATAATAAGTCCAGAAGGTTAGAGCGTTGGGCGGAACACTTTGAGGGTCAATTTAGCTGGCCTCCTGCTTCTACTGTGTTGCCACCACAAACTTGTGATGTAGCACCCTGGTCGGTAGATTTGGAACCACCCACTGAGACTGAGGTTCGCAATTGCCTTTCGGCTCTCAATCGTAATAGGGCTGCTGGCCCAGATGATCTCGTGCCGGCACTTTTCAAAGAAGGTGGAGAGGCGTTAGTAGAGGCATTGACTCAGTTGTTTCAACTTGTGTGGACGACGGAGACCATCCCTCCGTGCTGGGGTCACTCGATAATAGTTCCTATATTCAAGGTATCAGGGGCTCTTGCAAAAACCATGGGAGAATTAGTTTGACCCCAGTCATTGCTAAGGTTCTGACATCCATTATACTTCGTCGACTCACTGCAGCTCGAGAGACAAACATTGGGAAAAACAAACAGGGTTTCGCCCTGGGCGACATGTATGGATCACATTTTTATTTCTCGTCAAATTCTGGAGCAGCGTCATGTGTACCACCGGCCAACAATCGCCGTATTTCTCGACTATAAAGGTGCGTTCGATTCGGTGGATCGATCTACACTTTTAGAGTCGCTTAAACGCAGGGTGTACCGACCAAGTATGTGAACATACTGTCGGCGCTTTATTCCCATACTTCAGCTCAGGTTAGGGTTTACGGTGAACTGTCTGACAGTTTCAGCACCAGGAGCGGCGTACGTCAAGGCTGTCCCTTTCACCATTTTTGTTCAATTTCGTCATAGACGAAATAATGGAGGACTGTCTGCGGCACTCACAAGATGCCGGCGTGGACCTCCTACCTGGTGAAAGACTGACTGATCTTGATTATGCTGACGACAAGGTGACACTTTCCAAGCAGCACAAACAACGATGGACGCTATTTCGCGTTCTGCTAAATACTTCGGAATGCGCTTTGCAGCCTCAAAATGCAAAGTGCTTCTGCAAGATTGTTGTGATTACGTAGATTTAATGTTAGATAATGAAGTCATGGAGGTTGTTGACCGGTTTGCATCAGCGGCGGTGGAGATGTAGGAAATGAAATAGAACGACGTGTCACTAAGGGCAGGGCGATGTTCACTAATCTGGGGGCATCTCTGGCGACAGAGATATATCTCTCTGAGCTTAAGGGTCGCGTATATAAGGCAACAGTGAGGGCTGTATTACTTTACGGCAGCGAAACGTGGCCACTCAGGGTAGAGGACGTGAACCGTCTTCAGGTATTTGACCACCGATGTCTGCGTTCGATCGCTCGTATCGGGTGGCACCAGCGAGTAAGCAACGAGGAGGTTAGGAAGCGGGTATTTGGTAGTGATTGTCAAACGAGTTCTTTCGTTCAATCCTTACTTCTGCACAGACTTAGACGGCTGGGTTATGTATCAAGGATACCAGCTAGTTGTCTGTCACACCGAACACTGTTCGCCTACGCTGCGACCGACTGGCGCAAGGTGCGAGGTGGACAAATGATGACCTGGCGTAGACAAATGAAATCGTTCACGGGTTCGTCTCCCGGGCTGGGGCCCTCGCGACTCACAGAGTCGGTGGCTTGAGACGTTAGGTGAGATGGCGGCTAATCGAGCTCAGTGGCGTGAATGTTGTCGTTGTTTGGCCGAGTTGTCTGTGAAGTGAGTGCACTTAATGATGCGGGGCAGTGAAAGCCGTAAGGAAGCTGTCTTGCTGATGACGCCTTACTTTCACCTACAGCTTGGTTGTTTGTTTGCGATGTTGGATGTTTGAATACAGACGTAGTTATTTTTGGTAGTCATGTCTCTTTCTGTCCCTTTTTCTCTCCCCTCTTTGCACAAAGGGTTTGCATTTTTCTTCTTTGTGGTTGTGTGTGTCAGTTAAGCATTGGTGTGAATCACTGATGTATTGCTGTTTATGATGATGATGATCGAAAGAATGTCCTGAGTTAATATTCTAAACCCCGACTGATTGTGCACGATTCACGAATTGCGATACGGCAAGACAATAAAGCGGAGAAGAGGGATTAGTCTACCAATAGAGTATGTATTCACCCGACCCTTTGACCTGATAAGATCAGGAAAAATGCGACTATTTTTAATATAAAATTGAGATCTTGAGTGCCATGTGAATGCGGAACAACTATTGAAATGAAATTGAAATCCATCTCACAAATGGCATGAGATGCATCAAAACAGACTGCAGATTCCTGGTCTCACGGGTAGGTTCACTCTACCTCTAATACATTGAAAGAAAGAAATTGTACGAGAGTAAAAAAAATGCTGCATTCTTACCAAGACTATACCGATTTCAGGCAATTGTGGCGTACCATCTATAACTCGTTTTCATTAACCCACGCCACGTCAAACCAGTTTACTTTCTGAGTAAACTGAGGTAGATAAAACGAACCAAATATAGCAAAAACTTATGCATATTACAAACCATAGACGAAATTATGAGAAACAGTTGCGATGCAGTTGGGAAGAAAACGCAAACGTTTAAAAAGCAACCTAGTACGTTTTAGGTAATGTGCGACGTCCCCCCCCCCCTAATTCATAAGCAAGTGATTTCGTAAAAACAACTAAGAATAATAATGTTCGACTATATTACCATCGATCCCACATCACGTTTTTCTTAGTCCTGGTTGTGGTACATTTTTTCGATCCTGTAGACTTGGTTGTTGGAATTTGCGTCGGTCTGCCTAGCCAGAGTTGTTGCAGTCTGGACCTGAATATCCATTGACGGTTCATCCAATCCCAAGTACCGTTAATTATTTTTCTCAAAGCTGAATTCACGGACGTAGCTGATCCACGTATACTTTTATCGGTTCACCTGGCAATGTATATAATTAATGTGACAGTAGCAAACAACAATTTATTTTCCCGTTTTCCTTGCTTATTTCGCATTTCTTGTAATACTAGACTACCATTACATCTCACAAACTTTCCACTTTTCATTATACTTCCATCTTTCCCAGTTACATTTGATGCATGATATGGTTTCTCGCTCTACCAATTCAGCTTGATTTCGAAGAGTTTGTTGCCGGATGATTCCAATAACGGTTGTTTTTCTCGGTCATCTTCGGTTGTCCACGTTTATTGATTTTATTAGTTCCTTGTTGATACTTGTGAAGAAGAATTACTTTTTTTAATCTTTTAGGCCAAACTATCTGATCCCCCACTCGGATTAGTTGAGCGCAAGTCAGTCTCTAAATGGAAATACACAAAATACACCGACCGACTGCTACCGATCTCAACAGTTCATCTGAATCAGTATTTGAGCGAAGAATGGGATTTTCTGAAACAAAATCTCTGTCGCGTTCTGGCCAGTGGAGATATCTTATGTGATTTGCCATCTATATTGGATTCTGTCACACGGTGAGTTTTATTTGAGAACGTTAGAGGTAGATACGAGTCAGTCGTTTCGGCCATGTTTACCTATCATGCTTTTACCGCCCTTATCCCTGGTTATCGCGATTGTTCATGTATAGGTTTATGAGACCTGACAGTATCCAGCTAACGTGTGACCTAATGTACAGCATAATAAAACTCGTTTCGTTAATGCGTTTGTTTAATCTGTCAGCTCCTTTATATCCCGAATTTCCACCCATCTCATCACTGGTCTGAAGCTGTAACATTCAAAAATACTGTTTGTTCGGAATATGACCATACCTTCACTAACTATATTTTCTGCGAGGAGTCAGTAACTTGCAAACGATAATAGTAAGAAAACGTGAATGTTACAATATCTGGTGGCCATTTGGTTGTTATGTATTCGACAAAGGACTAGTTGGCGATGTTTTCGTCATGATTTCTATGGTTAGTGATGAGTAGTAGGGGATTTGGTTAATTTCAAGTTGAACATCACCCACAATTGATCGCAGCTGTCGCATTCCCATAGACTTTTCGAAAGGGGCCGACTGGAAAGTCTATGGGAATGCGACAGCTGCGATCAATTGTGGGTGATGTTCAACTTGAAATTTCTATGGTTGTTTCTGTTTATCACATGTCGAACCTAATTTGGGTCCTGCTGTTGCTTTGGAGAGTTGAATAGCAATTCGTTGTGTTTGCCTACCGTCATTCGGTTCTTTGACAAAGGTCCATTGATCCTCCTTGTCTCCGAATACAAAAAATACCACGGTGTTCTGAAATGCGAACTCATAAAGAGTACCCAGGGATTATGATACTCGCTTAACAGGGCGGTCTAAGGAGATAAACGAGACATTTTTATCAAGGAGTAGTCGGGTGCTGTTTTCCGTGCCTCTTGATTGCACTGACCGTCGATTGATAGTGAGAAAGGGGAAAAATGTGAAAAGATAGTTCACCAGACTACAACTTGACGGTTAAGCTGGGCACTTTGAGGAACAGATCAATTGGCTTGAAATAGTTCATTCGTCTGTGATCGATGGAAATAAAATGCTTGATCACGACGTTCCTCAACCGCAAACCGAGTTATCTTTAGGGCGGAGATTATAGAAACGTAACAGAACTTCATGTCCGGACTTTCTCTCTTCAGATCTTCTCAACGATGGTGCTAAGAGCTTGTTGTTTGCACTGACAGCACCCCTTCATTCCATATGCAGAGTTGAAGAGTTGCTTCGTGAATGTCCCAATTTTCCAAGGGGATGTCAGAATATCATGTGACAACCACAGATGTATTAACCTTACATCTGTCGCATCCAAGATACTCACAAGTCTCATACGAGGACCTTTGAAATGGGGACATCACCGAATACGAGGAAAATAGGCAGGTTTCCGATTTGGTTGTAAGTGTATCATATGTTCACCTTGTGGTAGGCAATGGCGCATCGTTACGCCGTTGTTCTGCCGACTGTCACGGTATTTTTGGACCTAAACTCTGCTTTTGTTTCGGTTGCGCAACTCACACTCTGGGACTGCCTTCATCTCAGAAGAGTCCCAACGAAGTAAGTCAGTTTGCTGAAGTTGTTTTTCCACTCCATATGTAGATTGCGCACTTGTGGGCGGCTATCTCAAACGTTCTTCGTTTTAAGTGACGTTCAACATCAGTGTCCAGCCTGTCTACCTGTTTGCGGTATGAATAATATTCTGAGAGGAGCGCTAGGATATTCTGAGGATGTCACCACTTATTTGCCGGACCGATATTGAGCATGTGAATGGCATTACTCTACATGACTGCTCTGCAAACAACATACAGGCTTTGTTGAACCAATTAAACGATTTGGCTGGTCCGTCTATTTCTTTTATGACAGGCAGGTCACTGGAGACTGTCGATCGTCTCACCTACCAGAATGGTGTCACCTCACTAGCCTGCAATGCTTCTGCTGAGGTATTCATGAGGATAGCAAAAGTAGACAGTGTGTTTGGTGACCGTTGTAACTTGTGATGTCATGATGACCCCAGATTGTTCATTAGCAGGAATGTTTACAGTGGTTGTGTAAGTTCGGCCTTTCTTTACCGATCGCGGGCTTGACCGATGTGTATGGAAAATGCACATAAACTGTCGGTATTCGATCGCCATTTCATCCGCCAGCTTGCCCATATCAAATAAGTTGACTGTGTGACCGAGACGACGGTGCACCAGTGCGTATTTGCGAAATGTGCAAGTTCGCGACCAGCAACTGTGGTCATGTACTTCACATGCCTACGGAACATCTGTCGCACCACGGTTCGTTCTGTGCAGCCGCTGACCGCATGAAGAAACCTCAGTCAGACAGTAACGTGGTCATAGGTTATGAAGTTGTGAACCACCCCACTGTGCAAGGTTGGTAGGTGTCAACTGTCAAGTTGGAGAGTTCGCAACCGTCCCCACTGCTGGTTGGAGGCGCCCTCGGACATGACACTGTGTCGCATTCGACCGTGACCCTGCATCCTCTTCTTCATGAGTCTTGATTGTTTCCGCCTAGTTTTTCTCCCGTACACATGCATATTTATTTGTTAGTCTGCTATAATTCGTAAACTGCTAGGTTCCACAACTGACTGGGCCCTAATACCCACGAGTGTTGAGAATGGCAGTCTGTCAGCATCAACAGTGATAAACAAACTCGGTCACTTTTGTCCTGTTTTTCGACGTCTAATATGTTTAATCGTTATTGTTTTTTTTGTATCTCTCCAGGACACTGGAAGCACTTTGATCGTGCAAAATTTCATCTGTCTTTTGTCGCTCAGCTTCTGCTGACGCTTGTACATGTAGCTAGTTGGCATGCCTGTTTTAGAATCTGAACTCACGTGCATTTACGTCGACAGTGGGATCTGTACAGCTTTATTTAATCCGTCGTTTACAGCCATTCAGTGCTATTCCAGTCACACTCGGTAATATCAGACTGCTTCTTGTTTCCTCCTGGTGGTTTCACCTACTTTCTTGCAACTTTATTCCACTCGGCTGATCTGCATTCGGCTCAAATCATTGGGTTTGAAAAACCACGTGATCCTTGTCAATATTCTCAAAGATGAAAAAACCCATTTCAAGATCGGTAGGGACTTGTATCAGTGCTTGCTTTTGATGACACCATGCTATAATCTGTGATCAATTTTACTCGGATCGTTACACAAGTGTTTATAGAAGTGCAGATGCATTGATCAGCGGTTGCATTTTAATGACCAGGAACGTGTTTGCCAACATGCATCACCCGTAACAGTTGAAAGAAGTAAGCCTTTTCACGAAAGGACGGGTACTTTGTGCACCTGAAGGTGTTCGACGGTAATCCTTCTTCTGCAATCGCTTGTTGCCCAATAGAATCACCGCTTGAGACAGGAATAGCAGTCTGAAAACCCTTGTATTTAAGACTATCTGTGGTCATCGTAGTGTTGTTTCGAATATGTGTCTAGTACGGTACCCTTTGTTCGACTCGTAGAACGTTGTTTGCTGAACTCGGGAAGGGGAACGTGGTGGCCAGACAACGATTTCTAACCGAACCTTATATAATGGTAGATCGTTTTAGGTACATACTCTGCGATTAATTTATCCGGATGCCCTATTTTCTCAGTATACTGCCTACGGAGATTATTTTTGGTATGCAGGTACTCAAAGCCATCAATAATCAGAACATCTAAGCATTCCCTCCCGAGTTTATTGCTGCTGTATCCATTTATCTTCTCTCTATCTTATTTGCAGGTATGTGCAGACCAATGGTTCTCGGTTTTCCCCATCTGAGCATGCAGCACTTCTTCGTCTGAGCCTCAGTTTGGTCTGTTGCCCAAATGTAGATTTCGCCGTGTGTTCCACAGCTTTAAGTTTAGCGGGGGCCTTGGTAAAGTAAGTACAACTCAATCGATTCGTTGTTTTCATAATAATAATCACATCTCCCCGCTGAATTGCTATTGAATATTCGGGTTCCACTCGTTTATTTTTGACAGACGACCTTGGAATACGCCAGTGAAATTGGTGGAACTTAATTGGTCGCAATTCCACGACCTTGTCCAGTGGCTCACAGCTTCTGAAGAGGCTTCCCTTGGCATGCTTCCCTGGTCCAAGTGAGGATGGTTTGTTGAAAATTTTGTGGAATATTTTTCATAACGGACTGGACAAGACCATGCAAACAGTTAAGATATGGTGCCAGACAAACGAGGCAATATAGGCACGTCCCTTTATTGTTGGTTGTGGGCATTACACTCCCCTTGGCTTACTAGCTTGATCTCCTACTTGCAGTGGTTTATGCAGATACACATCTCATAATTGTTTGTGACTTTCCGTTCGAATTGAGGATGTCCAAATTTTCGCAAAAATTCGTTTGAGATGACAAGTAACAACTGTAATTTCACATTTGGGCATGCGTGGTATATTACAGGTTTTCCGGTTTCCGGCTTCTAATTCGCCACCCTGTGTCACTGCTTTCGTTAATTAGTGTTTATTTTACCGTCTTCTTTATCTCCTGCTTGTGTTCGTGAAAGATCACTTCTTATCCATAATTTAAGAATGCGGCCTGGTTCGGATAAATCGTAACCCCCATGCCCTTGATAAAAGGTCGCAACTTTTTAGAAGGAATACACAGTAGTTACCAGAATCTATAATAATTTTTGCCTCATATCATGAACAAATCTGAAGCATCAGTCCGTTCACATTCTGTTGTTTTAATGAGTTGTTTTTCCTCATTCTTGTTTTCTTACTCCCAGTTGTTACCTTCCACTACTTGTTTTCCACCGTTGTTTGTTATTTGTTTATATAATTTTCGTGCAACATCATTTTCATACGCGTGTAGACGCACTATCTGGTACATAATTTGCATTTGCAGATGTTGGGATTGATAGATTATATGCGGTACTCGTTATCTGTTGGACTGATATATAAACGCTTCCCTTCATACTGTCACAATTTCTGTCTGCAATCATTTAGTGTTCCAGGGAAACACTCTTGCCATCGTTCCTTGTCTGATTATCATACTCTTTTTCTGCACACTTGCTGATGCTGTCTGCTCGTGTCACCCAACACCCAGTTCCCGATTGCTTTCATACCGGATGTATCTTCACGTATCTCAGAGGGCTTACTATATCGCAAGATCAGTGTCAGTCAGGCATGACCATTGCACAAAGTAATGCGTAGCCTACGTCAGTTCAGTCTCGTGCACTTTACACGTGCTCATTTTGAGTTGGTAGATTTCCACCTGTCCTACTGAGACGACAGTGTATTACTTAATAACGGTTAACTCTATCAACGTGTTCGTGCATATTTTTGATCTTGTCGTAGTTCGGTTGCATCTTTTACTGCTTTTCTAAGCAGTAAAATTTCTGATCCTTGCGAGTTCCTGTTCGGATTCTTAATTACAAAATGGGTCATCTCCCAGCTTTCTTCATGTTTGTGTTTGGTTTCTTATTTCTGCTCTTTTCAGGCGAGATCTAGGCTCTCTTGTCGAACTTATCGGCGTGGTCAAGAGGTGAGCAAGTAAATCTACCTTCCGAAATGCCTTCATTTTCATTGATCCATGTGTCTCTCACCCGTTTTATGGATATTGTGATTTGATTAATGAATTGGTCAGTGTACTCTGTTTCGCTTTATTAGTGTGGTTTCTACCACCAAAACGTAGACGGCACTCGACCCGTGCATTTGAGAGAAAGACACATGACGGTATTCATCCTCGATGTTATTTCAGTTTTCTGCTTTTTTTCACAGTCAGCGTTACATCTGAACTTAGTGGTTGATTCAATTTTCTGTAGGTCAGGTTGTAGATAGTTGATTGGCACACTCGATAACAGTGCCAAACTCAGTTTTCTATGATTGCATATAATCTGCTCCCGCCTACAAAGCGAACTTGCATGGCAAACCCCTATGCTATAAGCCGTCCTTTGTGTTTCTGTCGTCTTACTCAGACATTCTGACTTAATGTTTCAAAATAGCTTGGCCGACTCACTTAGCATCACGTCGAGTAACGGGTTTTTCTGTGATACAACGTCGAACTGTGCACATTTTTATGAAATTGTGTCCGTTCGCCTATCTGCTCTAACCGTGAGGTAGTTGTGGTGTTTCGATGAAGACAGTGTTTGAAAAACGACTTGGTTTAGCAACAGCCTGAGGTTTAATCGTGTCTTGACTTAGGTTTTGCAGAACTTCAGCTTGAGCTGGAAACGTCACAGCAAACTGCTCAGTGCACATGGCAGACGATTGATGAAATTGTAATTTGACCCAGGTAGTCTTTATTTCAGAACACTTCGGTTTAATGGTATCTGCACCGGCCAGAAACAATTGTTGTTCATTAAGCATCAGTGAAAATCGTTTCTTTTTGGATTCTGATTGGTGGCTTTTAACCGACTGTTCATATGGGAAGCTTAGCATGCGCATACATGCACACAGTTTTATCTCTGAGCCATATGCATGGGTGTCGTGGTTTAGGCTTCTGGTAGTCTTAATAGTGGTTAGCCGTTGACCGGATTTTTATTTCCCCGTGCTTGCATTGTCGTCTGCCATCCTTGTTATCTTCGTTCAGGTATTTCCCGCCTTCAAGCATCGAAGAACTGTGGACAAGATATCGCCATCACGTTCTAGAGCGAATGCTTCATAGTTTCGAACGGCATGCATTTGATGACCTACGACTGTTCACGCCTATATATCCGAAATATTTCGATACAATCAAGTATGCTTCCATCTTTTTTATCGCCGGGATCGATTGACTTATCTGTTTCACCATATATTTGTTACGCTACGCGTATATGTCCCAGCCAGACAGTCCGACCATAGCAATTGATCCTACTCTTAAATCGGGAACTCAATCATTATTCTGTTTGTTTACAATATTAGGTTTTGTTAGAAAAGTGACGGTCGTTAGCCGGACTCGTCGCTTTTTCCAATGTCTGGCGTATTGTAGCTTTACTATCCAACATTGTCTTACTCTGTCGAGTTTCGTGTTCATTAAATTCTTGTACACTTACGGTTTAATTGTGTACAGTCAATAAGTGTGAAATTTCCTCCCTTTCCTAGTCGCACGTGGTTGCCCGATGTTATCGATCTGTGGTATCTTATACCTGATTTCGGTCCACGTTTTCAGGTTAGTAAACAACGTCCTACACTTGTGACGTATTTCTTTTTGTGGTCCTTGCTTTCGTACTGTTTTTCTCCTGGAAATTTCTCAGTTGGCTACACCTCCTATGCACACCTTCTGTGTTTCATCTCACGAGAATGAGCTGAAACTGGCAAGCTTCCATAGTTGACTTCTGCCTAATTCCTTTACCGGGTTTTTCATATCGTAGTGAATCTTACGCTGGTTGCGGCACAAATTCTGGATCATCGAAACGTCTGGACGCTAGTCCACATGTTAAGAGTGGTTGCACGATCAGCTGTGGGCTGCTGTTTAGCTTCCTCATAACTATAGAACGTCACTGCTGGAAAAATAAAACGTTGTTGGAGTAGACTGCATAAGTAGACTCAAAAAGATTTTTGAGTAGCTGAAATCCACCGTTCGAACAAGCTAGATTGCATAGTAAGATTGTCCGGGTTGGTTTTCTGTAAGATATGTATTTGTATTTTATACGTAAAACCCACGAGACTGGCAGACGTGATACAGTATAATAAAAAAAAGTACTATGTAAGATGAAGCAGGGAAAAATGTAGAGGAATAATGAAGTTATAACAATGCACAGAAATACTCGTAACACAAGCGTCATTGACTTCTGTTCTTTGTTGTATCAGACAGTCTCCAACCCAGTGTTCATTTCCCTTCGAACCTCAGTTAGGGGGCTGAGAGCGCCCTACTAAAGCAAACTTCAGAGTGATTGCCTTCATATCCCGAACCCAAGTCATGCGTTGATCACGGGCTGCCGCTTCCAGCCTAACCCACCACTCGTAAACAAGGCATGATGTGGCAGACGATGAGCTGGCATTTGTAAGATGTTTCAAGCCAACGAAACCTATGAGATAATTGTGCTCAAGAGTCGACAGAGTTCATCTGATCCGAAGACACGTCGCCGAACTTCGTTATTGCTGACACAATTGTCCTACTACAAGTTCCCAATGTTTCGGAGACACTGGTGGTTGAAAACAGATACTCTGTGAACATACTGTTCACGAATGGACCTGGTCTGGGAGCAGTACTGCAGGATTACCCTTACAGTGGCATTGTACATTCGGCCTTTCAGAGAAAGACTGAGATCATGCCGACGCCACAGATGGCATAAGTTGGCAAACGTCATCCGAGCCTTTGCTATGCGATTTGTGATCTCATCAGACATTCCACTAGCGCTGATACAACTCTCAAGGATACGTAAACTTCTCGACTACTTCCAACCATTCACCACCAAGGGTGAGAGCAGGCACAGATACTCGGATTTTGTAACATCAGCTTGCACCTCGTAGATACGAAGGTCCTACCAAACTGACGAGCGGAAGCCTCTGATCTGTCTAAAATATTTTGGACCTCTTGTGAGCCCTCACAGATTAG
The DNA here is from genome assembly GCA_014220965.1 of Paragonimus kellicotti. Lineage (NCBI taxonomy): Eukaryota > Metazoa > Platyhelminthes > Trematoda > Plagiorchiida > Troglotrematidae > Paragonimus > Paragonimus kellicotti. The sequence continues at coordinate 64,576 of LOND01000841.1, read as the reverse complement.
GGCGATGTCGTCTGCATACTTTATGTCTCGAAGTCGAGTGCCTGGGAGCAAATCCACACCATCATATTCGCAGTTTGTCAGGGCACACTTCAGGATCTCGTCTACTGCAAACTTGAGTAAGTAAGGGAAGGCTGGACAATCTTGTCGCACTCTACATGATATGCTAAAGGTTGGCGATACACTGCCATAAGCCCTAACCCTGCCAGAAGTCTGACAGTAAATTGTTTTCAGGATGTTCACTTACTTCTCAGGCACACTTCCTTCAATAGACAGTTCCAGCATGCAGTTCTGTCAACCGAATCGAAGGCTCCTCTGATGTCCAAGAAAACAACTGTTGGCCTTCTATATGAATGATGGAGTTCAAGCATCTGGCGAAGTGTGAAGATGTGATCAAGTGCAGCCACGGCCAGGGCGAAACCAGCTTGCTGCTCAAGAACATGTTGTTCGCGCGTTTTGTTCAGTCTGTGATGTGCAATAGTCGAAAGCAACTTTGAATTGATAAAAATCAAGTTAATCCCTCTGTCATTTGCACACTAAGTGCGTGAGCACTGTCTGAAAATGAGAACTATGTTAGCCGAACCCCAGTCGTTTTGGAACAACTTCACTGATCCAGAGTTTCCGGAGCAGAGCCGTCAGCTCTTTAACTAAGGCTGGACCTCCATCTACAAAATGGACAGGAAGAAGCTGTAGTGAGTCGGGTACCTTGCGACGTTTCAGAAACTTGATCTCAAGTGAGACTTCTGTTTCTGAGGGCAGAGAAACGTCAACAGACCAATGAGCACAGGCAGAGCCCGAAGGCGTAGTCAATGGCGTGGGTGGCCAGTTGAACTGCTGTTGGACGTGCTCAGCCAAGCGTCGTAACAATCTTTGCAAGTTGTCAATAGGCTCACCATTGGCTTTTCAGATTGCCTATCTTACACCTTGCTTTCTTCTACCAGTTGTTCGGATGAGGTGAAAATTTTTTCCAGAGTTTCCGGTAGCAGCAACTTGTTCCATCTTGATAGCGCTTTGTGTCCACCAAGTTTCGCTTACCTTCTCACATCTGCTTCT